>NW_022983869.1:240611-294116 GCF_010724455.1 Aspergillus lentulus | reverse complement strand
TTATTCTATTTATTCTATTTATTCTATTTATTCTATTTATTCTATTTATTCTATTGAAATCATTAAGGCTTCCACAGGGATCAACAAAAGTATGCGACGTCCTGTCAGAACCAGACTAGGATATAGGGTTCTTACCACTATGTAGTATCTCCCTATCTGCTTTACACCCACTGTAATCTCTACTAGTTAGGTTAGGGGCTAAATTCTCAATTTCATCTGTGACCCGAAACAATAGTGTTAGTGATAGACCAGTGAGCCTATAGCGTCAATTTTGTATTGCATTAGTTGATGTAACTGGGAATCCTTGAAGTCTCCAAGCACAGGTAGACCTTTAGATACGACTATGATACTCTCAAGTTTGAAATTGCAAGACAGGCTGCAAGCAGTATGATATGAATGCACCAGTTCAGTAAGATGGATACATACCAGTATGGACAACCCTGCATTCTTTCCGAAGATAATCTAGACCCGCAAGAAGAACGCATATGTACGTCTGGATAATTGCCAGCGAGTCCTCCCATCTTTAAAGAGTTTCTGGAAAAGCCATACTGGGTCCATCATAGGCTCATATGCAAGGCATAGATGCTCTCCTTCAGGGCCACTCACCTCAAAGCATTCCAAAAATGTTCGAAAGCGCGGACGACCACAGTGCGACGGATCTGTCCTCGAAATATGGGCTTCAAGTCCACATTCATTGTCAGCATGCCTGTTGGTGTCGGTTATCCTGAGCCCTGCAACATCCCATAGTCGGGGAAAGCTCGGTGGTAGATAAAGGAAGATGTTTAGATCACATTTTCTAGAGTAGTGCGCCATGCAAAGCAGCCGGGTGCATATTTCTTTGGTGTCAGCCCAGGACAAAGGGCGGATTGGCAACCAATCCTGGAATGCCAAAGTGCATCTGTTCCAGCCTTGTATGACAGATCATGTAGGACCAAAAGTTCTGAGCTGTGCAGCCTTATTAAGGTCAGGACCTCACCTTCTCTCTGCTCTTCAGATACACTCTTGCCATGGATATCCAAGGAGAGTCTCCTGGAGTGCATTGGGTCTGGCAAGGAGGCATCTTTCTCGAGTACATGAGAGGTGTGACCTCTTTTGGCAGTTGACAGGGTGCACGGTATGCCTACTCACTGCGTCGCTAGATGTACTCTTTTTTCCAGGATGAAAAGCAATCTTATTCGAGACGAAGGAACAATGATGGTTACCAAAATAGAAAAGTTGGAACCTCTCCCCCTGCGGAAGAAATGGATGAACGACCTCGCTCATGGTGACCTTCGGCCTGAGAATATCCTCCTTGATCACGATCGACTGAAACTATCCGATTTCGATTGTACCGCGGAAGTCGGGTCGAATTTGGAAGCTTGCGTAGCCCCATATGGAAGGATACTCAACAGCAGTGAAACAGAAGAGGGACCACCTGGAAGTTCTGGGTTCTTGGGCCCCCGAACGGAGCAGTTCGCCCTCGGTTCTTTGTACTACCTGATAAACTAAGGTTTCGAGGTTTATGGAGATCAATGTCTCACCAAGGTGCCTAACGAGCATGGACGTAAGGTTGTGGAGCTACTACAGAACATGGAATTCCGGACCTAGATGGAGATACGTTGATTGACAATATTGTCGATGACTGCGAGCACAACGAGTACGCCACAGTGGCCGAATTGGCCGCGTGTACAGAGGCGCTCCTTAATGACCGAACCAACCACGAGGCAAGCGGTCGCAGAGAATTCAACTGAGACAGCCGCGACGACGTGAATCTGGACAACTTGACAGAGGAAGTCTTCTTGAGAAAGGTACCCTGTCAGGTCTTAGTCGAGCGTGGTCATCTTAACATGCTCTCTTCGGGGGAGCCTATTGACCTTGGATTCACTTTTGAATGGTATAGGCACAGCAAAGATGACTGAGATGGTGAGAGCCAATCTTATATACAGACGGCCTTCAGCATAGTAATAACCCAAAGGTAGCAGTTATTCTCATGGCCGTCAATCTTTCATCCCTGACTCTCTGATTCTGCTCGGTGTTCAGTTAGAGAGACCGTGGACGACCTATGGGCAGGGCTGGGCTTGTAATACAGGGCACATGGCCCTACGCATAATGATTCGAAGCATGTTAGACACTAAGACTGAACTTACATCATAACTTCTGGCTATCTGCTTTAGTTAATCACAGGCATAGCAGCAAAGTACTTAGTTTACCTATCTCAGGCCATACTTGAGTGTATCAGTAGCTCATGGTCTCAGTTATTGGTATGCTCCATCCATAAATCAACATAGAATTATTGTTCTCACCTCCTGATATAGTACTATTTAACGCACTGCTAATAATCTATTAACTTCACTCTCTACAATGCAAGTGTGGCTATAAATCATGGAGGGCATATGATATAAAAGAGATCTGCCCAGGGCTTTATTTACACCACCCAGACTACACTCAGATGATTGATGCCAGACGGCGCATCGTAATAAATCCCATCAATATTCACCCATCTATCACCAGCCAGGAAATTCACCAGCCTGAGCCCACGCGTCCAACTGCCCATTCTTCTTCCGTTCGCGAATCTGTTCTACCGTCGACGTGCAGGCTTTGCGCGCCAGCTCGGGGTATTCTGCCTGGATACGCTCAGCCTCCGGACTGCCAGGCTGGATCCCGGTCAACTTTAACTCGTAGATCACAGTAAAGCTGATATCCGTCGACTCAGGGCTGACGGTTGCCGAGTCGTGGTACGACAGCAGGAAGGTAGTCTTCGCGCCAGTATCCTTGGTTCTGGCTTCCACCTGGACAAGTCAGCACTGCACACAAGGTCAAGCTCTCTGAAGTAATAGGCGGATAATTACCAGTAAACGATCCGCAATCCACACATCCTGATACATAGTCTCCCCGTCGCTTTTGTGGACCGCCCCGTTCGCCATGGTCAGCTTGCGCTCTAGAGCGTGGCCGTTGCGCGAGAGCACCTCGCACTTGGATACGTAGGGCGCATATTCCTGGGGTGTATCTGCCACTCGCGCGATGCCGGTCCAGAGATCCTTTGCCGTGAGCTTGGTCTCACATGATGGTGGGTTGGCGGGTGTGGTGAAGGAGATGTTGTATTCGAAGAAGGGGGTGGAGGTCGCCATGGTGATGGTGCTGTCGTTGAGAATTTGTCTGCGTTCTGCGTTCTGGGGGTGTTATATTATGATATATGGATCTTCCTCAGAGTAATGCCGGAGTTTCGGTCGCCGATTTTGTATCACCGGTGGAATATATAGCTATCCACGGAGAGCAAGTGCAATATGAAGTGTCAGACCGGCGCCAGGTCTTGTGCGACTGCATCTCCGCGTCTTGATTCTCATCTACTTCGGTACGAATCTCTTGCAGACAGATAGCTCACGAACCTGGAACTATTCGCAGGAATAAGGAAAGTCACTTGATTTCAATTGAACCTCGCGAAACTAAAAAAAACTATGTACAACTACAACAAACTCCTATAGTTCCTTATCGAGACGAAACTCCGGCAATGGCTGAGCCTGCAACTGAGCAACCAGACCTCCGGCAGCCAAAGATCCCATCGCCACCGCCGGGGTGACGGCCTTTAACGGCGTGGCACAATCGCCCACTGCAAACACTCCTGGTACACTGGTCTCATGGAAGGGAGGCGTGGTCACGATATCTCCTCCTTCTGTCATGTTCAAAGCGAGCTGCTTGGCAAACGGTCCGTTCACCTCTGTTTGGGGGTTGTACACCTGAGCGGTTTGCAGCGGTTAGCAGGACATCTCTTCAGACTAAACTGGGCAACGTACCAAAAAGCCCTCTGTTCTCGATTCGTTCTCGCCAAAATGAACAATGACGCTCTTGGCGACCTCGCCCTTTTCGAATCGCGTGATGGGCCGAGCATCGAATTTTAGCCACGAGGCGCCAGCAGGGGACGCCTCGGCAGCCTGCTGGATCTCATTCGCCAGCTGCTCATTGCCATTGGTGTAGACGGTGACAGACTCGGACAGCCGCTGGGCCATGCGAGCCAGATGCAGAGCCCGCGGAGGATTCGCGATAGGCCCCAGAGCAAGGACACCCGCGGTCTCCTGGCCACGTTCCTCGTAGCCGTCGCAGAAGAGACAGTGGTAGATGCCATTCGCCCAGCACTCGGAGTATCCCTCGATGTCGAGTGGGATGTCTCGGACGCCGGTCGCCAGCACGACCTTGCGGCCATACCAGCGCTGGCCTTCGGCGTCGCGCGCCTCAAACAGCTGGTGGCTTTCAATCTGTCTGATCGCCTCGATGCTGCTGTTCTGGAATTGGATGGTCGAGTAGCGGTTGGTCAGATCGGCGCGACCTGCGGCGCGCAGCTCGGCGGGGTTGCGGTGGTCCCATCCGAGGACATTGTGCATGTGTTGGGTCTTTGCATTGCGGTACACGCCAGAGTCGAAGACGACTGCTGTATGTAGTTGACGAGCCAGGCCGGTGGCTGTTGACAGACCAGCCGGACCGGCGCCGATGATGAGCACGTCGACGAGGAGGGCTCCGTTGGATAGTAGTTTGCCGATCGACATGTTTGTGGTATTCAAGATGGTAAGTTTATGCAAGAGATTAACAAGAGAAAAGAAATGAAGAAAGAAAGAGCCTCGTTTGCGTCGTATTTAAATACCTCAGATGAGTTCGGACACTTTTCTCGGGATCCGAAAAATGTTTCCGCGGGATGGGCCAATCGCCATGTAAGCGATGTATAAGACGCATGTTGCGCCATGTTTGAAAGAATCAAATAGAATTGCATATAGTTCATGGAGAACTTAGTATAGAATTGAATTGAACCTCTCTCGAAGCAAAGAGATGAGATCTGAAGCACTCGCCATGGACCAAGTCTACCTCCCCCAGTCCCTGCGAACTGCAGTCGCGGTCTCGTTTGGGGTCGGTCTGCTCTACTGGGTATATCGACTCTTCCTGCTAAAGACCAAAAGTCTGAAAGCGCTCGACTTGCCGGTTCTCCAAAGTGTTGGTGATCAGGATATTGTGAAAACGCTGGAGGAAGGCCATGCCAAGGTACTCCCAACAACAACCACAGTCCGTTCTATGAAGCTGACAGTAGCAGTACCCAGATGCTCCGTTCGCACTGGGAGTGCCAGGACAACAATTAGTTGTTCTGCCCGTTTCTGAAATCGACACCGTCAAGGCGCTGCCGGAGAACCAGCTGTCCATCAAGAAGCACCATTACAACCAGTTCCTCGGCGAATACTCGTACATGGGCACCAAGGCCGACGAATTCGACGACGCGATGAGATATCTCCTTGTCCGCAACACCCCGGCCGTGTTGGCCTCGTTTACAGCCGAGATCGACTACGCCATGTCGACAGTGCTCCAGGTCCCGCCCAACACCTGGACCCGAGTGAAGCCGCGGTCGATCATGCCCAAGGTCGCCACAATCCTGTCCGGCCGCGCCTTTGTCGGCTTGCCCCTCAGCCGAGAACCAGACTGGATCGAGTCCAACGTCAACTACACGCAGGATGTCTCTCGCGCGTGGATGGTCCTGCGCTTCTACCCGCACTGGATCCGACCGCTGGTGGCCCCGTTCCTGCGCGAGGTCAAGACCCTAGAGCAGAACAAGGCGCTCATCGGGCGCAAGATCGCAAAGCTCCTTGCCGATCAAGAAGCGCAGAAGCTGGCGCCCACAAAGGAGAAGATCCCCGGCGGCGACATGATCGACTGGTTCAAGTCGCGGTATCAGACGCAGGGTAAAACGGCCACGGCCCAGCAGCTCACGCGGGATCAACTGCTCGCCACCTTTGCCTCGATCTACAACCTGTCCAATGCGCTGACCTACGTCATTTTCGATCTGGCTGCGTACCCAGCCGTCGTGGACGAGCTACGCGAGGAACTCGACCAGGTTCTAGGCCCCAACGTCGGCGCCGAGAGCATCGACAAGACCACCCTCCCGCGCCTGATCAAGCTGGACAGCTTTGTGCGCGAATCGCAACGTCTGAGTCCGACCTCCTTGGTCAACATCCCCCGAGTCGTCACCGATCCAAACGGCCTCCGACTGAAGACCGGCCATGTGGTTCCCCCCGGATATCTGGTGATGGTGCGCGCGCAGCCCATCAACCAGAATGCCACTCTGTATCCGAATCCAGAACGATTCGACGCTTTCCGTTTCGCTCGTCTGCGCCAGCAGGGAGGAGCCAACGAGAACCGCTGGCAGCATACCTCTACTGGGGCCGACAACATCAATTTTGGGCATGGCATCTGGGCTTGCCCGGGACGGTTCTTTGCCAGCGCGGAGATTAAGGTAGTGGTGGCCTACGTGATTCGTCACTATGATCTACGGCTGGTTGAGGGACGGCCTCATCCGAAGCCCAAGTATGGTGGATTGGCTATTTTTCCGGATGCTGAAGCCGAGGTCGAGTTTAGGCCAAGGTCGTAAACGGAGGAAGTCCCAGATATCAAGCAAGTGGTTTATTCCATGCCTTTGTGGTTGAAGTGACTTGGCTGGCTTTGAAAAATTGAGATTTCAGCGCTCCTTTACTGTGGGATAGTATCAAACAATATGAAATTAGAACAAATGTATCCGAATGTATCCGAGCATATCATTAACATGAGATCGCCTTTGATTATTGTGTCACGAATTCATTTCTATAGTAGGCTGCGTCCGAGTCTACAGCTTCATCCGCCGAGATGAGACTCCGAGTGCTACTACTTCAATCGTAAAATCGAAAGCATTCAACAAATGTCATGGCCAAGGCCGTGACCCATACGGTCATTTAGAATCAATTTCGGTGTCCGAAACGGGTGGAGTGTTCGACTGAACGTGGTCTATATAAGTGGTCTATCTATCTATACCAGGTTCAAAGTCAACCTTCATTTACGACGTGCCCAAACTCATCACTGTCTACCAGAAACTGCGACTGCCACCATGACTGTCCTCCCCGACTCCGAAAACGGCTACCTCCTCAACTACGAGGAGCAGGAGAAGAGACGCATGAACATGCAACATGACCTGATCAAAGCCTACATGGGCAAACTGATCCTGGCTCCTCTGCCTTTCGACAAACCCAATCTGCGAGTCCTCGACAGCGGAACCTTCAACGGTAGGTCAACCACTGCCTTATGCTATATGCCCCAGAGACTAATATGCACAGGCCTCTGGCTACATGACGCCTCGACCCTCCTCAAATCCCCCACCCTAGTCGGCACTGATGTCTCCGCCACAGCCTTCCCAGCCAACCCGGCCCCCAACACCCAATTCCACATCCAATCCATCTCCGAACCTTGGCCAACCGAATGGCACAACTCCTTCGACCTCGTCCACCAGAAATTGGTGATTGCCTGCCTCCCCCCAGACGAAGGCCGCCAGGCCCTTTACAGACTCGTTGAGCTCGCAAAACCAGGAACCGGCTGGGTCCAGTTCACCGAGGGCAGTCTCGAGCATCTCACCCCCGAGCAGCGCAAGCAATACCCCGTTCTCGCACGCTTCCAAGCCCTGGTTGCCGAGATGCTGCCTCATTTCCGCTGGAATCCAAGGCCGGGGAAGCTGGTGCGTCAGTGGTTGGAGGAGTATGGGCTCGAGGACGTGCAGGAGAAGGTCATGGAGATTCCGATCGGGGCGGGAAATTCGGACCCCAAGCTTGGGCAGATGGCGAAGCAGAATATGCTCGAGGTGGTGGCTAACTTTAGGACGGCTGCGACGCGTAAGTTTTGCTTTGCTTTTGAACTGGGTATAGTAGCGGTTACTGACGTAGGCAGGCCTTCCCGATGGTACGGGTATTCGTGCTGAGGACTTTGATCCCATTCTCAGGGATATCAAGGTTGAGTTCGAGACGATTGGCGGAATTCTTCGGTTTAACTCGGTTTGGGGTCGTCGGCCGTAGACGACTGCTCTCCGGACGTGGAGTAATTATTAGAGAGTCGATAGTGCCATGAAAATTAAGACATTGTTCTACGCTTGTAACAGTTTCTGTTTCTTAAGGGGGGTTTTCGCCAGTAGTTTGATATTTCTTTGCAGTTAGATGCACGTCTCTTTATCAAATGTACATGAAGCAGTCATTTGACTGCAGACTGGGCTTGAATTGAGCAGTCTTATTATTTAAATAATGTCCTAAGTCAAACACTCAGCTAAAGAGTGTCTAGACAATTACCTCTAGGTACTAGGGGATGATGGCAGAGACGACATAGCAGTGACACAACAATACTATCATTGCAATAACAAAGCCCCGGAAGAAGATACAAAGGAAAAGCACATCAACTGGATATAAACGCTATTTACCATCCTTCATTCTTAAAAACCAAGCAGAGATGTGTCCAACTAAGATACTCAAGGCTGCGCCTTGGGCTCCTCCTTCTTGCTCTTCACACTCCTCCAACCCGACCCCAGCGACAACAAGGTAGCAATCCCCGCCAACACAATCGCCACAATAAAAGCGTCCTTCAGACCGGCCACATATGCCTCGAGAATAACCTGGAGCTCATGGCCGTGGAACTCCGATTGCAGCTCAGTCGCACCCGTCGACGTGACCCGCGCTGCACTGACGTTCGGCAAGTGGCGCAGCACCTCCTGGACCAGCTTGTTGGTGAAAGCAGCTTGGCCAGCCTGCACAAAGATGGCCCCGCCCATGCATTGGAAGAAGAGGATGATGGCCGAAACGGTCGAGAGATCCTCGACGCCGACGACCGCCTGGCTGGCCATCATGGGGACCTGGATGGCGAGGCCGATGCCGATTCCCGCCATGGCCTGGTATCCGATCCAGGCGTTGGGCCCGGAGTGCAGATCCAGAGTGTAGAGCAAGCCGCTAGCGACGGTAGTGAGGACACCGCCGAGGGTCAACAGTGGCATGTAGTAGCCGATCATGCCGAGGGCGGCGCCCGAGAGCGTGGCGAAGAGACCATCGCCTAGGACCAGGGGTAGGGTGCGCACACCTGAGTCCGAGGCGGACGCGCCCTTGACAGACTGGAAGTAGGTCGGCAGGTAGTACAGGAGCAAGTAGAACGATCCCGAGAAGAAAAAGGTGAAAAGACAGGAGAAGAGAATGGTCTGTCCCTTGAGCAGGCGCGGTGGGATCATGGCCTTCTCCTGGAGCCAGAGTTCATTGATGGTAAACGCGATGAGAAGCAGGCCAAACCCGACCAGAGTGCCGACGACATCGGCGCTTCCCCAGGCTTTGGCTGAGCCACCCCATTGCAAGGCCAGCAGGAAGCAGAGGATGGCGCCGAGCAGCAGCACAATACCGGATGGGTCCATCTGCAGCAGGATCTCCTTGTACGGGACGTTCTTGGCGCGGGCCTGCGCAGGTGCCTTGAAGAAAATGGCGATCAGGGCGGCGGAAACCCCTCCAATGGGCAGATTGATCCAGAAACACCATCGCCAGGTTGTGTTCGACGTAAAGGCACCACCGATGAGCGGGCCAGCAACCGCAGCCACAGCAAAGCTGGCCCCGATGGCGCCCGTCATGGCTGCACGGCGGCTTGGGTGCACGGAAAAGGCGAGGATGGTGTAGGAGCCCGAGGAGATACCTGCAGCCCCAATGCCGGCAATGGCTCGGCCGACGATGAGGGTCACGGAGTTTTGGGCGACGGCGCAGATCAACGAACCGACTTCGAAGAGGAGGACGGCAGCGATAAAGCTCAGCTTGAGGGGGAAGTAGCGGTAGATCTTGCCCCAGGTGCCTTGGAAGGAGGCGAGCGTCAGAAAGAAGGCGGACCCATACCACCCGATATCCGCTACCGTGTGGAACTCGTCGGTGATTCTGGGAATGGCGGTCGAGACAATGGTGGTGTCGAGCGAGATGAGGAAGATGGCAGCCACCAGGCCCGCCATGATGACACTGAGGGCAAGGCCAGAGGGATACTGCATCTCCTCCTCCGGGGCTGGGTCCTGGCCCATGATGGAATCGCTGGGAGGACTATTCAGCCCTCGCTTGGGCTCTTCGAAAGAAGTATTAGACATGATGCTTGATGTCAGTGGAAATGGTTAATTGACTTGAAGATGATTGTAGACATGAGTGCGAACAGTGGAGGACAAGTCGAAAGGGGCGTCTATATCTATAGAGATATCGGAGACATGGAGACTTTCATGCATCTCGTGTTGGCATCTTAGCTAAGAAGCCCTTCTAGACTCGCTACTTGTCAGGAGTCCTATTTACAATTCCGACCTGGCTGGCTACTGCAGATCCCTGCTCAAACTGAAAGAAATCTGCTCATCTCTGACTGTTTGCAGCATCATCCGCTGTGATTCGGTGTGGCGGCAAAGTCTCCGTTAAGTCTCCGAACAACCTCATCTAGGGCAAGGGACGGCCCGTCAGCCAATCAGCATCCTATTTTGTATATTCTCTCTTTTTCATTATAATACAGAGTACATGCAGGCACTGACGAAGTGTGGATGCATCTACCGAGTGCTACAAGGTACTCACTCGTTCTTCATGCTTCCATGCACGCACTGGATAGACCGATGTCTCAATATCATTTCTCTCCGAAAATGCACAAAATAGATACATTCACTACCGTTTCTACCCTTGCCTAACCATCTAGCAGTTTCTCCCCCGTAGTCTCTTCAAAATGTAATTTCCGGCCATCGCCTCGCCCCCAGATTTTCGAGTGGATATGATCATGATATGCCCACATCAGCCCATACAGAGTCAAAATAATCCAACCGAGCCACTGCGGACAATGTCCGTCTTCGTCCGTGTGCACCCTGATGAGTCGAATCAAAACACGAAGAGGCGGACGCCAAAACATCAGGAAGAGAAGACCGCCCAACTTCGCATAGAAGGATGTCGGCGGCTCGTACGACGGTAAGGAATCGATATAGGCGTTGTATGCCGTGAGCGGCTTGTTCTGTTTGCATCCCGTCGAGATGAGGCCCTGCTTCAAATCAGTATGTCATACCATAATTCTCTTCCCAGACAGCTCACCAGGTAGCGCGCACTGGGCGCACCGTTGGGTCGCCAGGGATACTTGGCTTGCAAGGTCCGAGCGATCAAGATACTGCCTGGGTCGGGTTTGCCGTCCTCGTCGAGGATAGAGGCGTGAACCTCGACCTCATCGTAGGCCACTCCGCCGCCTTCGCTGATGACCAGCTGCCGGTAATCTTTGGGATTCAAAAGATAGGCGAGTCCCTGGACAGGAGGAACTTCGCGATGAGCGGGTGAATCGCCCAGGCGTAGAGTGGTTTTCTTGTCGGGTGCAAAGGGGGCGACGCTGGCAAACGAGGGCTCAGCGTACGGGATGCCAAAGATGTCAAAAGTCAGGTAGTGGGAGGGGACAATGACAGTCTTGATATCCAGGGCCTTGATGCCTCGATTTTCCAGTACAGATAGGCGTAAGTTGGAGCCGTAGGCAAAGTACCAGATGCCCCCCTGAGGGTCTTGCAACGTCGCTTTCCCCATGTTGTTTGCTCTTTGCGTTCAGTAAACAGGATAACCAGCAGATTATCTGTCTGTCCACTTTAGCTACTTCTCGAGGCACCGACGGCCTCCGAAAATTCGGATGGCGCGTGGGTGGGTGGCTACAAGAGGCTGTTGTATACATATAGGAGAGCGGAGGACCACAGATATCGTTTGCGTCTACCCTTGCTAACCTACCCTCGCTGACCTTTCACAAACTATTCTCAGTTCTCTAATCATTCTATATCCGTGAAAATGACCGAACGACCCTCCGATCTTGTAGTAAACAAGCTGGTACTTTTCGTGGTGAAAGGTGAGTCAAGTTGAACTCATCGTCAAAACCCTCCACTCATGGAGTGGCTTCAGGCACCGCCACATCCACTCACAACACCGTCAAACCGTTGATCCTACTCGAAGAGCTCGGAGTTCCTCATGACATCTACGTCGTCGAAAAGGTGTCCGCGCCCTGGTTCAGCGAGATCAATCCTCACAAGATGGTGCCCGCCATCCTGGACCGCTCCCCCGACAGCCAGGACACCCTCCGCGCCTGGGAATCGACCTCGACCCTAATATACATTGCCGATGCATACGACAAGGACGGGACCTTTGGCGGACGAAATGTGCAGGAGAGAGCTGAAATCAATAACTGGTTGACACTGCATACGGCGGCTCTGGGGCCCACGGCCAAGTACTGGCTGTATTTTTATAAGCTGCACCCGGAGAAGCTCCCCAAAACAATTGAAAAGTAATCACTGCCTCTCGCGTTTGTCCCTGAATATACATTTATCTAATATGGTTTGCAGACTGCGCAGCAACATTACAGTCCAATATGATATCCTGGAACGTCGCCTCAATGAACCCGGCCAGGAGTACCTGGCTCTGAAGGACCGACCGAGCATTGCGGATATTGCCACCTTGCCCTTTGCTATGAAATCCACGGCGGAACTGTTTGGTCTGGAGTTTGAGAGATGGCCAAAACTGCAGGAATGGTCGGTTCGCATGAGTGAACGAGAGGCCGTCAAACGGGCATGGCAGCGCGTCGCCGGATTTGGACACGGCGAGAAGGAGTATGGAATGTTAGAGGCGTGATCCTTAGTCCTCCCACTATCAATAGAGTAGTGCAGTTTTATGCAATACAGTTATACCACTGAATCTATCCCTTTAATCGTATGTTGATTCTAGGTTGCTTACTAGCTAGCCCGATGTCTTGGCCCTGGGGTTGACCAGCCCTACGGTTCTACCTCGACTACAGTATCGTAGTATTTCGCGCCTATGGAAGATTCTAGATTAAGTAGATCGGTAATTTACTTATTCGATCGATATATCAAGTTGGTCACCGATTAAGTGCAATATTAGAGCTCGGCGACCGAAAAGGAGATATGTCTCCATATGTCTCCGACAGTGTCGAGTATATGTATCCGAGGTCTCGCAATCAACAAGTATGCAATCGCAGACATCAACCACAGGTTTACAAACAAAGAGATAACCATGGCGCCCGGTCCACTAGAGAACGACACCCGGAACGGCAATGCTACGCCGCGCAAGGAATTGAAAGCCATCGTCAACGAGCTGCGCGAGCTACAGGCACATGTGCAGCGTATCCAATCCGCTATCGAGACCCCCGAGGTTCAGTCCTGGCTGAATGAGCAGCTGCATCATCCGGACCAGCTCCCCGACAAGGAGCTGGAGCAGCGCGCGTTGGATCTGGTGGACAGTATGGACAAGCTTCAACTGCAGCTCGTTCCGTCCGTCTCCTTGTTGACTGATGGCTTCTTCGGTAAGCGGAGAGTCCTACAAGCACACTGAGGGTACGTACTGACGATGTTTCGCTAGGATATCTCAACAGCAAGGCGCTCTGGACCGTCGTCGAAGCCCAAGTGGCAGACCGGCTGGCGGAAAATGGTCCTCAGCCGGTATCAACCCTCGGTCTGCGCTGCGGCATCCAGCCCGAGCGGCTTGCCCAGCTGCTGGACACACTCGTCAACAATGGCATCTTCGCCTACAACGCCGCCGACGATACCTACAGCAACAATCGTGCATCCCTCCTTCTGTGCCACGACCACTGGGCCCAGTGGCACCTCTGGGCCGATCTATATCCAAACGAGTTCTTCGACGTCAGCCGCGCCATGCCCCAGGCCGTCAAACTAGGCGAGAGCCGCACCGCCGCCCAGATCGCCTATGGCACCGAACTCGACCTCTTCGAGTACCTCGCCAAAGAGCAGAAACTGGCCAAGTTCCAGAAGACCCTGGGCGCCGGCGCCGTAGCGCAAGCCCGCGGCCTGACCGTCGACTATCCCTGGGAGGAGATCGGCTCCGAGCCCATCTTGGACATCGGCGGCGGGTCCGGCGCATTCCTGGCGTCACTGCTGCGAGCGCATCCCAATCTCCAGGGAAGTCTCATGGATATCAAGTCTGTCATTGAGCTAGTCACGCCTGAATTCCGAGAACCGCACGGGCGGTTTAGCGATATCGGGTCGCGCGTGCAGCAGCTCGTTGTCGGCGATTTCACGAAGCAGATCCCGCCGTCCGCGGTGTATACCATGAAATGGTGTCTGCATGACTGGGTTGATGACGACGTGCTCACTATCCTGAAGAATGTGCGCCGGAGTATTGTGCCGTCGCCTGTCAGTCGCTTCTTGGTCGTCGAGTCGATCAAGTCGCCTGGTCGATCGGGTCGTCTGCCTCGCTATGGCGATCTGATCATGATGATTACCTGCAATGGTAAGGAGCGGTCCCTTGAGGACTGGAAGCGGCTGGGTGAGTTGGCCGGTTGGAGGATTGACCAGGTGCATCGGGTGCGTCGCGCCTGGCCTTGTATCATCGACTTTCGGCCTATGTGAATTGGATATGTACATAGATTTCTATCTGCAGTGAGCTACGTGACATGACTCGCACTGGGCTGATTGCATGTATGTGATTGAAAAATGTGATTTGATTCCCACAAGGCCTAATCGTTTACAAGGTGATCCAGGCTGATTGTGACATCTGAAGCTGATCGATTTGAATCGACTCGATGCTACCATGTTTCCAACACGAGCTGTTTCGAATCAATATCGGGAGAAGACCCACGCAATCAGGTCATAATCACAAGCGGCGGAGCAAAAATATGCTTCGTTTTCTTACTATACGACTATCTAATCCTTCTCGACCTCTCGTCCCACCGGCACACACTGAATCCGCGTCGCAGGCAATCCCACCCAGCTATCCTCCTGCAGAACATTCTTCTCCGAAGCACTGTCTGCCGAGATAGAGACGACGTACTGGCGAATAATCTCAGCGACAATGGCCTTGAGCATCCGTTCGCCAATGTGCTTGCCGAGGCATTGTCGCGGTCCAAACCCGAAGCGCCACATATTATGGCGGACCTACAAAGTCAGTCAGGTTCAAAATCAGAATGACGATCAGAAATGGCATACGTCTGACTTGTTGAGACTGAAGAACCGTCGAGGATTGTATTTAGTTCCGTTGACCCAGAAAGGGTTCTCGATGTTGATCGCTTGGGCGTCCACGATAACATTGGTCTGGATGATATCAACAAGGTGCTCTGGACATCACAGAAGGATAGCTACATACATTGGCAGGGATGAGATAGCCGTCCACGTATAGATCCTCGGGCGCCGACTCAGGATTGGAAAATGCTGCCAAAGACATTAGCACATGGCTTTCCCATGGACATGGGTGTTTGCTCACGCAGTATTGGGCGCATTCGTGCCGATTCCAGGACGCAAGCAGCCAGGAACGTGTCATCCCGGTCAATGTACCGTTCGTACGACTCGCTTGCCTCGCTTCGCAGCGCAGAGAGCACTTCCTGTCGCAGTTCCGTCTGTGCCTCGCTATTCTCTGCCAGCAACAAGACATTCCACGAGAGGGCATGTGTGGTGACGTCCAAATTGGCGTAGAGCGACTCGTCGAGGGTTTGCAGGCACTATACGAGTCAGAACATTCAAAAGATCCGTCGAGACGAGCACTTACTTCGCGTTTGCTAATTGTTCCCGCCTGATAAGCCTCCCAAAGTCCGACGACCAGCGGCCTAGGGGATTGGTTGCGCTCGACGGCTTTGTGGTAGGCGTCTTCGACAAACTGTTCCCACTGCGTCTGGAATTCGTTCAAGAGGCGTACTCCCCGCGACCGGAACCAGGGCGCGATAGATAAGCGGTTGATGCCGCCCCGAATGACCTCCTTGAACAATTCTTCTCTCAAGGGAGCGAGCGTGGTCAGCTGCGAACGCTGCATCGGGCTCAAGCGTCCGAACAGGATCTGAGCCACCGACAGAAAGGGAAAGAATTGGAGGGTCTTGGCAGGCTCGACGTGAATGATTCCTTTTGTTTCGAGGCTTTGTTCGGATGACGCTAACAGGGTGCTGTGGACATATTCGCGGGCCAGAGTGACCAGGTCAGCCGTATACCGAGCAGCCGTTGGACGTGAAAAGCCGTCTTCGACCTGCTGCCGAACTCGTTTCCAGTCAGAGCCACTGAGCAGGCCGACGCAGACACCGAGAACTTCGCCGAATAGCCAGCCTGAATCGTTGTTCACAGCTTTTGTGTGACGATGGGAGTTGCGGAAGAATTGGACGGCATGGGTAGGAGTGGTCAGTACACTATCAATCGTCAGCATTAGCAGCTGGGACCGTGCGGGGGAGAGAGAAGCTCAAACTGACATTTCAGGGGACCAGCCAGACCAAATCTGATATATCGGACCCCATTGCTGTCGCCACTGTTTGGCAGCGGAACGTCCATTGAAGAACTTTTCCGTGCCTTGACCGTTGGGCCATGTATAACGGGCACGAGGCAGGGGTTTAGAACCCGCGTGATGGGGCAAAGGGTATTTCCATCGTAGAAAGGCCTACATGGCATAAGTCAGTATCCTTCGCAATGAGCATCAGAGCATCAGGAAAGACGTACATCGACTATGACAGACAGAATCCAGTAGAGAACAGGCCGGGCCACAACGAGTGCCAGCACCAAACAGGGGACGAGTACAGTCAGTGTGTAAGCCATGATGAGGGAGTTGGAAAGAGCCAACAGAATGGTCGAAACTGTAGTGAATAGGGGCTTGTCGATACCTTAACAGCAGCGACCGCCGCTGCAAGGCCTACCGCTGAAACCCTGCTCGGAGGCCGACTTTTCGGAGGCCAAACCAAGCCGGAAATCGGGATAGTGCCTATACTAGGGGTGGCAATAGTGGGTGCCAATAGGGACTGTACGTGGAGTCCAAAGGAATACGCCCCCGCCATAGTGCAGGAAAGGACGGCCATCCATCCCCGGACATGCCCGACAGATAACCATATGAAGCATCGACTTGCCTCGAGGTCAACCTCACATCAAACTTCTCTCAACAGATAAAAGTCAGGCATGTCTGCTCCTTTTTGAATCTCTACTGTATTATTGTTTGGCTCAACCCTACGCTCTTCATCATGCCATCAGTAGTAGCCCTCGACCTCTGCCAGCTTTTTGCCCGGTCCGTCGCTCGGACGCCACACCAGCTGGCAGTCGACCATGAGAGCGGCTCCCTCACCTATACGGAACTAGATGCAGCCTCATCGAACTTGGCACGAAGGCTACAGCAAGAAGGAGTAGTGCCTGGCGAGGCGGTACTCTTACTTACTGAGCACGGCACACGGAATATTGTCGCCCTGCTTGCCATCCTCAAGGCTCACGCCTGCTATGTCCCTCTGGACCGCAGCTCGTGGTCGTCAGAGCGGATCCAGTCAGTGCTGGACGGGACAGACAGCCGTATTCTGATCAACACAACCGTCGAACCGTTCGAAAGCCCGCGGCACAAAGTCATCCATGTGACCGGCGCCGATGTGACCGCTCTATCGACCGACCGCAGTACCACCAAGGTCATTCCCGACATCGCTCCCGAAGACCTCGCCTGTCTGATATTCACCAGTGGGAGCACAGGTGTGCCCAAGGGTGTCATGATTCCACACCGTGCGGTGGCCAATTATGCCCAGACCAGTCCATTCAACATGGATGTGCAGCCGGGAGACCGAGTACTGCATATCTTGTCGGTATCATTTGATGGTAAGTATTCCTGTGTATCCTGGCATGACCGAAGTCTCACTGTATAGCCTCTACGGGCATGCTCTTTTCCATTCTAGGCAACTCAGGCATCGTGGTCCCTGCGACGATGGACACCCTCTTCGACAAGGCGCAGACCTGCTCGATCCTCGCGTCCACACCCTCGATCCTGGCCACGCTACCGCTACCAACGGCCCTACCAGACAGCTACCCATATGTGCATACAATTCTATTGGGTGGAGAGTCGCCACCAGCGCCGCTGTTGTCCAGCTGGCTTGAATTCGGCGTTCGCATCCTGAATGCATACGGTCCCACGGAAACAACCTGTGCCTCGTTGATGCAGGAAGTAGAGGTCTGCCAGGAGACAGGAATGATCAATCGGAGTATCATCGGCTGTCCTATGCCCAACGGACCCGTATATCTGCTGCAGCCGGATACTCTCCTCCCCGTCGAGGAGGAAGGCGAAGAAGGTGAGATTGCGATCGCAGGCGTCGGACTGGCGCACGGCTACTACCGGAACGCCGCCCTCACAGCTGAGAAGTTTATCGACTGGCATGGCAAGCGAGTCTATCGCACCGGCGACCAAGGACGCTGGACCCGTCGTAACGATGGCGAGCGGGTGGTGGAGTTCCGCGGCCGCACTGATCGAACCGTCAAAAACCGCGGCTTTCTCGTCAATCTGCCTGCTGATGTCGAGGAACCGCTACGGCAGATGGGCTTTGGAGTCACTGACGTCTATGCTTCGCTGATCAACGGTCTGTTGGTTGTGCTGGTGACCCCGGCCACTGCCGATCTGGACGGCCTGCAGAATGAGGCCCAGCGTCGACTGTCTTCCTTCCACCGGCCGGGTCGGTACATGGCTGTCGATCAGTTTCCATTGTCAGCCAACGGAAAGATCGACACTAAGGCAATTGAGAACATGCTGAAAGAGTACCAGGCACGTCTCTGCGAGGGCACAGATGATGAAGTGACCACAAGGGGAGAGCGGCCTACGGAGCGCGAGCAAGTCATAGCTGAATGCATGTATACAGCATTGGGACTGGATCTCCCGTCGGCGTCGACGTCGAAGGATATCAATTTCTTCGCCATGGGTGGAAACTCTCTGGCTGCTCTTCGATTCACATCCCTGTGCCGTGAACGGGGCATCTTGCTCACTACTCGTGATCTGTACCTGCATCCGACGGTCAGAGGCATCCTCCCGTATGCTCGCGACCTCCCTGGGTCTGGCCAGTCTATGCCAGACAAAGAGGAACAAAACGACTTCCGATTATCTCTGCAATCCGAGGTCGCTGCTGCACTTCATCCCTCGGAAGGCATGGTTCCATCCGAAATCGAGGTCGCTCCGTTGACCCCCCTCCAGCTAGAGCTGAGCGCTCCCGTCTTCCAAAGCGACGGGACCAATACGAATCAGCTGCGGCAATCGTACCCTTTGGCCACAGCCGATCGCATCTGCAATGCATGGAGACAGGTCGCACTCAGTGAACCCATCTTTCGGACGCAAATCGCGCTGGATATCGGGCCCGGCGTGCAGATCGTGCACGCTCAGCCACGGTGCAAGCCGCAGGAAATCGTCCTTCATCGCCGGGAAGACTACGATGCTGCCTTGAGCGATCCTTCACGTCTGGCTGTCGGACTGGGTATGCGTTTGGAATTTATGAAATTTATCCCCAATGACAACGATGACGACGAGGGTGAGGTGACCGTGGTTTGGACGGCCCATCACAGCCTGATCGACGGTTACTCCCTGGGGCTTATTCTGGCTCGGGTGCAGCAGGCAGCCCAGGGTGTCACACCTTCCCGTGTCTACTCCTTTGTGGACGCAGCGTGGAATCTGCAGAGTGTCCAGAAGCAGAGAGACACCGAGGCACGGCGGTTCTGGGAGCAGTATCTGCAGCCGCTGCAGCCACTCTCGAAAACAGAGGCAACCACAACGCCTGTAGCGCAGCCCTACCTCGCTCAGGAGGTGCTGTTCAAGCATGTCGGCGGCGTGGACGAGCTGCACCGACTCGCATCCAGCTGCAGTGTCACCCTGGCGGCCGTCTACTACACCGCGTGGGCCATGACCTTGGCTCGGACGCGCAAGTCCCCCCTGGTAACTCTGGGAGTTGTCTTCTCCGGTCGAGAGGTCCTCCCAGACGATGCACACGCCGTCGGGCCATTGATGGCCACTTTGCCCCTGGTATGCCGCCTTGAGGGAGACGCATCCGTTGAGCGCCAGCTGCAGACCACGTTCGAAGGTCTGGCAACCATTAGCGCCTACGCATGGTCTGCCCCAGATCAAATCGGTTACCGAGTCGACTCTCTGCTGGCGACGCAGTATGATTTCCCCGCCTACGACCAACCAATCCCGCCTCAAAAGGAGCAGTTCTTCGAGAACACGACCTTTGCGTTGAGTCTACTGGTCGAAGCTGATGCTCGTTTCCGTCTGGTATACAATCCCTCTGTGCACTGCGAGCAGACTGTGCAGCAGTATGCCGATACCTTCCAACTGGCGCTCAAGGCACTGGTGCATGATTCGACTCTGGAGGCATGGCTTACGGGGCCGACAAAGACATCTCTTGCGGTCGACCAACCTTCTGATATCGAGCGAGACAATGTACCAAACGTAGCGGCTGCGTTCTATGCGTCTGCCGACCTCCACAAGGATTTGATAGCCGTGGACGGACCAGGAGGCTCGTTATCCTACCGGACACTGGATCAAAAGTCCAACGCGGTGGCCTCCCATATTGCCAAACACTTCCCCGGAGCTCAAGTCATTGCCATTCACGCTGATGGAACCCTCAACTGGGTTGTCGGTATCCTGGGTATCCTGAAAGCTGGCTGTGCATACTGCCCGCTCGATCCTGCGTATCCCATGGCGAGACGGGTCGCGGTGTACGAGCAAAGCGGTGCCAGTGCACTCTTGATCCCTAATGCCTGCACGTCGTCCGGGGCGATCTTGCCAATAACCGACCTCCGTGCCTTCACGATTCAAGAAACCGAGACAAGCGACACCAGCAGACAGCCATCGTTGCTCGCGAACGCAAACGAGGATGCCCTCATCGTCTTCACCTCCGGCACCACCGGCCGCCCCAAGGGTGTCCCCATCAGCCACCGGGGCTTTCTGGCTTTGCAGTCAAATCCTGAAGCCACCATGTTCAGCCGTCCCGGCCGGCGCATTGCTCAGTTCATGTCGCCTGCGTTCGACTACTGCGCCAACGAGGTTTTCTCTGCGTTGCTGCATGGTGGAACCTTGGTGCTTCGTGACCCGTCCGACCCTCTGGCCCATTTGGCCAAGGTCGATGTGTCGACAATTACTCCTTCTGTGCTCAGCGTGCTGAATCCGGACGACTATCCTAACCTCGACATGGTCTATGCAACAGGAGAACCTGTCACTCCCGGCTTGCTCGCTCGATGGGGCGAGGGCCGAGCATTTTACAATGCCTATGGTCCTGCAGAGGTAGGTCCCTGGTGTATCCTTATGTTTGATATAGACTAATCCTCCTAGTGCTCTATCTGTACGTCGTTTACGCGCCTGGAGCCCGGCCAGCAGGTCACCATCGGACATGCCATTCGCACCGCGCGCATGTACATCTTGGACCAGGATCTACAGCCCGTGTCGGAGGGCCAAACCGGGGAGATCTTCCTGGCCGGACAACAGGTGATGCGAGGCTACGTGGGAGACGACGCCAAGACGGCTTACAGTGTGCTACCCGATCCCTGGCATCCTGGTGAACGGATGTATCGCACAGGCGACTACGGCTATTGGAGTGCAGACAGACAGATTGTCTACATTGGACGGCTGGACCGGCAAGTCAAAATCCGCGGCTTCCGCGTCGAGCTCGCGGCGGTCGAGCAGAAGATGTACCAGGAGGAGCCGCGCCTCACCCAAGCGGCTGCTCTTGTTGTCAATGATACTCTGGTCGCCTTTGTCATGCCGCACGATGTTGACGTCAGCCGTCTGGAGCAGCGGCTGCGAGAGTCGCTCCAACCCAGCTGGGTGCCCCAGGTCATTACCGCGCTTGAGGAGTTCCCCTGGACTGCCAACCGCAAGGTTGACTATCGCAAGCTGGCGGAGAGAGCCACCCTGACCCGGCCGGAGGACGCCCTGCCGCAGCAAAAGACGTCTTCAGGGACAATGGCAAAAGATGCTTCCATCGCGGACGGGATCGCAACCCTATGGAAGAACGTGTTGCGTCTGCAGGCGGGCGGCAGCTCTCGCAAGCTCTGTGAAGATGATGACTTCCGTGCACTGGGCGGCCATTCCGTTCTGCAGATGATGCTGGCGGCTCGCCTCGGCAGCACCTTTGGCATCTCTGTGTCGATGCGCGATGTGATTGAGCATTCCACCCTGGCCGAGCAGGTCGAGTTGGTGCGCCGCAAACGTCAGGCCTCGACAGCAAAACCACGCACCGTCTGCGACGCGTTCCCCGAACATTGCCTGTCGCCGTTGGAGCGCCAGACGTGGTTCCAGTACCTGATCGCTTCGGACGTGAGAACCTTCAATATTCCCGTCCTGCTGCATCTCGGCGGGACCTTCGATCGTGACCGTCTTGTGCAGTCATTCAATGCCGTGTTGGCGTCGCGCAAGGTCTTCCGTACCAACTTTGTCGAGACCTCACTCGGACCGTGCCGAATTTTCCGGGACACGCCACCACGGGTCCTTGTGTGCGACGGCGCCCTCGACACGACCAAGGAGATCGACCGGGGGTTTGACCTAGCCCGCGATGAGCTCATCCGCGTCTTCCTGGACCGGCGCACCCTCCTCGTGGTTACCAGTCACGCCGTTGCGGATCTTAACAGCGTGCAGAATCTGCTGCAGGAAGTCTCAGCCGTGTACGCGGGAAGAACGACCCCGTCAGCGGACCGATGGCACTATCCTCGGGCGCCGGCCTGGTCACGCCAGGTCACAGAGCAGGAACGGAAGTTCTGGTCCAAGTATCTCCAGGGCGCTCCCCAGCGCCTGGACATCCCGCGGTATCCGGGCCAGATGACCTTTGAAGGCCGTTCCCGCGTCTCCGAGTTCAAAGGAGACCTCGTTCGACGCGTCGTCGCTTTGGCACAAGAATACGGGCTGAGCCAGCACCAGCTGGTCTGTGCCGCCGTAGCCCAGACCCTTCAGTGGCTTGCCGGCTCCAACGACGTCGTGCTCGGTTCTCCGTGGGCCAACCGCGGGCACGCCGTGGAGCAAGAGTCGATGGGCCTGTTCCTCGATCGCCTGCCCCTTCGCTTCAGAACCCCGGTGAATGCGGATTGCGCCACTATCCTGCAGTCTACCCGCGAAGCAAGCCAAGCGGCCGTCTGCAATGCCATTCCATTCGAGCAGGTCCTGAACCTTCTCCACCTGCCGCGGACCATTCGGCAACACCCGCTCTTCGAAGCCATGGTCACCTTCCACCTTAAGGGAGCAGTAGAAGATTGTCTCGCCATCGACGGACTGGAGGTAAAACGCGAGATGTGCTTCGCGTCTGGAGCCAAGTTCCTCCTCATGTTCGAATGGACCGAGATCGCGACGGACCATTGGACCCTCCGCATCGAATACGACGATCACCAGCTGGACGACGCGACCATCACCACGATCGAGGAAAGCATCCAGTGTGTCCTCGAAGGGCTGGCCGACCGGCTTTCTCGAGCCGCCATCCACGAGCGCCTGAATGCCATGAACAAGACGGCCAAGACCAAAGTCGATTGGAATTTCTACCGTCGGCTGGTGGGGATTCTGCGGCGGGAGATGGCTACCTGCTTGGGCGTCTCGCTGGATGAGTTTCCCTGCTCTGTCTCCTTCTTCGAGGTAGGCGGCGACTCGATCCAGGCCTGGCGGTTGAGCCGTCAGTTGAAACGGGTTGGGCTGGAGGTGCCCATTTGTACCATCTTTGATCATCCGACGGCGCAGGATTTGGCTCAGCGTCTTTATCGTCAGGTTTTTTAGTTCATCGGATAGTTTAGATTGTAGTCTTTGTTTTAGATGTAGTTATTTGTCATTATCCTGTGTATTTACTTACATCTGTCATCACCAGTAGCTAACCCTATCAATCAAGAATATTGTTGGAATGTTTCGTGTGAGTGATGAGTATATATATCTTTACGCTGATGTATCTTCTGAGGACTGGATACCAGAAGAGCAATCTTTATATAAACAAAGTCGCAATACTTATTACTAGTTAAGCTACCTGTATGTTGACCTACAGCAACCGAAGTAAGGACTGGGAGATCGTTCACCAAGACAGAGGACGAGTTACTTCAATCAGAAAGTCCAATGCATCATCGTATGATGAATGAATTCCATTATATCCTAAATGCCTATTGCCTACACTTGAGGCACCAACTTCCTCACTCGTTCCCTCTCCCGCGTCAACTGCCCCTTGATATCCTCATTCCACACCTCGTCCAATTCGTCACATAGACATTCTTCTCCGGCCCCTTGAAGCTCTGCAGCAACGCGTTCCACATCCTCCAGCACGCGAATAACGTTCAATCCCATCACCCGTTTGACGTCCTCCTCGGATACTCCGCGCTCAAGCAATCCAGCCACCAAGGCAGGGTAGCACGAGACATCATGCAGCCCGTCCGGACCGCGGAGCATCCCGTCAAAGTCGGACCCGATGCCGACGTGCTCGTACCCGATTCGCGTCCCGGCGTAGATAATGTGATCGATGACATGGGTCAGCGCGGCCTGGTCAGCGTTGACTGCCAGCAGCTCGCGCAGGAAGCAGATCATGATTACGCCTCCGTTGCGTTGTAGCAGGTGCAGGTTCTCGTCTGTGACGTTGCGGGCGTGTGCGCAGAGACTATATCTTTCTGGATATGAGCTCCTGTCGTTGAGACTCATGGTGTGCCACTCACATGGAAGAATGAGAGTAGATAACCGGTGCCCGAGAAAGCCGCAGCGCTTGTGTTTGCACATTGTGTGATGTGTGCGAGAGATCAATCATCCTAGTACAATGAGCCACGCGTATACATATACGTATGCCAGTCTGCAGGGCAATACGTACATTCCCATCCGATTGAGCTCTCGAATCAGCCGTTCTCCCTTGGGGGATAATCCGCCGTGGACCTCAGGGGATACCGTTGCCGCATCTGCGAACGAATTGTGACAGTTGTGCGTCAGCGTCACATAGCGAACGCCCAGTCGATATAGCATGCGCAGGGCGCTGACGCTGCCGGCGATTTGATGGAGGCCTTCGATCCCGATCAGACTCGCGATGCGGCCCGCACGAAAGCTGCTCCAGATACTGGTGGCTGAGTCGGCAAATTGCAGGACTGTCGGGTGTGTCTCGATCAATCTGTGGATTATGTCGAGCTGTTGAAGCGTCTGGCGGAGGGCTTCTAGACTGCCAACCTCTCGGTCTGGGTTTTTGGGGCTGAATACAGTTAGTACAATGCTCCATGTGCAAATATTGGGGGTAGACACTTACCAGGGCACATATGCGCTCCAGAACTGACCACCCAACAGTCCCTTCTGCAGACGCTGGAGATCAGTCTGGCCGATTGGCATATCATACAGGTGGTTATTCTGGCCATTGATGTCATTGCGAAACCATCCGCGGATCATGTATGGGAAGTCATTATGGCCATCGATTAGGGGCACTTCTTTCAGAAGCCTGCGGGTTTGTTCTTCGATCGCGCTCGAAGTCATTCTAGCTAAGTCTGGTATAATTCCTAGCTAAGTTTGGTATTTTGTTTATCATGGAGATTGGATATTTCGTTTCTTCGTTGTGTTTTGTGGAAGTCTGATGTACCCTACTTCAGCCTCTTACTTCGGTGGCCGAAATCGAACTTCATCCACTCATTTGCATTTCCATGCAGCACATGTTATCGTTGATGTTAATTCGTTCATTTCGGATTCCGATTCCTTCCTCTTTTACACAGTTTCCTCAATGGAAGAAACTTGCCATCTTTTCGAGACTGCTGATCATGATATGGTGACAAGTCAATCTAACAAGTCAGGTCAGGTATAACGCAAAACAGAGACACAAAATGCCATCTGAGACACTTCCTTCCCTAGCGCAGCGTGCTCGCACAAACATTCAATGGTTCGCCAACAAGCATATGCGACAGGTCGCTCGGCTCAATGCCAAACAGCACCGAGTCAACATGATGACGGCGGAGAACTGGTCCATCCGCGACGAGCTCGTGGACCAGTACAAGGCGCTCTTCAACCAACATGTCTCTCCCCGCCATCTGTCCTACGCAGATGGCATGGGTGGTGATGGAGAACTCCTGCAAGCCGCGTCCAACTTCTTCAACCGGGTGTTTGCCGCGCATAGCCGCGTGGAGCCGGCCCACGTCGTCGTAGGGGCTGGATGCAGTTCCTTGCTGGAGAATCTGCTGTATGACATCTGCGAGCCGGGGGAGGGCGTGTTGATCGAGACGCCATTCTGGGGTGCGTACATCGGGGTTTGTTGCACAGCATGGTCTTACTGATGCGGGTCTACAGGTGGCTTCGAGACAAGTTTCGTCCTGCGCTCCAACGTCACGGCTGTTCATGTTACAGTTACACCTCCATCGGACAGCGGATCTGGGGACCTGGATCATCTCGTGTCAACGTATATTGACGCGTACGAACGGGCTCTGCGTCAGGCCCCTTGCCGCATCAAAGCGATGCTCGTGTGTAACCCGCACAATCCATGCGGCCATATCTACCCCACAAAAGTAATCCAGGCCTTGCTGCAATTCGCCCAACGGCATAATCTATTCTACATCTCCGACGAGATCTACGCCCTCTCCACGCTCGACGAGCGAACCCCTTTCACCTCGGTGCTTAGCATCGATGCATCCGCCCTGGGGGTAGATCTGGCGCGCGTGTTCACGCTGTACAGTATCAGCAAAGATTTAGGAAGTAGCGGCTTGCGACTGGTATCTACGCCACATATTCCCCCCGTTTACCATGCATTGCTAATTCTGTGCAGGGCTTCGGCATCACCCAAGCACATCCCGACCTGCGTCTCTCGCTCGCCATCTCGAACCATTCCCGCGTCTCGACATTCACCTCGCTGGTCATCACCGCTCTCCTCCGCGACACCGAAGCCGTTGATACAATCCTGCATCAGAATCGAACCGCACTGCAGCGCAGCGCAAAGCTAATTAGCGACTTTCTCGCCTTCCACCGGATCCCCTTTGTGCCGCCTGCTGCAGGAGTGTACATCTGGGCGCGCCTGGGATGCAGATCGTCTTCAGTGACATGTGATGAGCCCCGCTGGGAGGACGAGGAACGTCTGAATGATCGATTCGAGGCGGCGGGGGTGTCGGTGGGCGCGGGACAAGGGTATTGCGCTAGTGAGCCGGGCTGGTTTCGCATTACGTTTGCGATTCCGCGGGAGGAGCTTGTGGAAGGGTTGCGGCGGATTGAAGAGGTGGTTGGAATGGAGGGGAAGAAGTGGACGGATTGATGACCATGTCGAGTAGGAATGTGGCTTTTAGCTGTTCTCGTACTATTCATTTGTATGTGTTCCATAATTGATAGTCCTCAGGCAATGCAAATATTCAATTGCAAATTCTTACTGTTATATTATATAGCTCAGAGTTATCATTTTTCTCATATATTCATACATAAATTGAATACCTTTATTCTTGATCAGTCCTGGGCCGTACAAATATACAATTACTTACTCTGCTAGTGTCGATCTTTAGACCGTGTAGGCATGCTGTCGTTCTGTTATTCTAACATCGAGTCCGCTGTAAAATGCTAGGAAGATATCACCTTTTCAACACTAGTTTGGCAATGAGAGTGCTAACTATCATGTTTCAACATGCAGAGATTTTGAATAGTTTATCCTGATATTGCTTTCTTGTTCATAAGGAAAGGTTCAATAGGTGGTGATGGAATCAGACTCCATCCTATACATTCCACAAATATATTACCAAGAACAGCTGCTATTATCTCGACACATGTATATCATTTATGAGAATCCTTGCTCTATCAATGCACAGACAACTATATCAATCGATAAATCATAAACATGCCGTTTTGCGATTTTTTAAACATATTTTTTGTGTTTTTTCTCTTTTCCCTCATCGGATCCCAGAAGGCGTAATCTAGGGTGAGTCTTGATCATACTCTCTAAAGTGTATTCTCGCTCTGGTCCTCGCCTAAAGAGTGTTGAATCGGGGTCATTACCGTAATTCGTACATCCGCCTCCATACCCGTTCACACTTTGCATGGTTCATGGGTAGCAAAAGAAGTTAGGGGGCCTACAGCGCCAGCAGGTTGCACAATCGAGCCGGTATCTGGACCAGCGTGCTCCGAAACTGGGCCGTTTCAGCCGAGCATGAGAGATCGAGGAGTTGATTAATTTCGGGGCCGAAGGAGAAGGAAGATGAGGAGGATGAAGAGGAAGAGGAGGAGGACGGGTCAAGGGGTTCAAAGACATGGTCGCGGGAAGCGGGACTACGGAGCAGATCCCAGATCTGCCAGCAGACGGCCAGTAAGCGGCGCACCGCGGACCGAATCAAGATGTTTAATATCTCACTATGCTCCTCCGCGTCGGGCTCCCCCGGGAGCGGGGCGATTTGGTAGCTTCCCAGCTGGAAAGCAGGATTGGTGGCACTCTTGGTGCTCGAGGGTAGGAAGAGCTCGGAGCCTGGGGTGAGGAGGTCCTCGTCAAAGTCGGCGGGGCCCATGCTCGAGCAGCGTGACTTGAAGACAGCCGCTTCGGTCCCTGTGTTGGTGGTCTTTTCCAGCGCTGTCGTTGCGAGCTGCAGCGCGGTCACGGCCATGCTGATACTGCCGGCATCTTTCGGGCAGTGTGAACAATGGTAGAAGGCGGAAAATGCCCGAGCAAAGTTTCGCACAAAGACAAAGGTGGCATCGAATCGACGGATATCTCGAGAGGTTAGGTTGCTGAGGGTCTGGAGGCATTTGCAGGAGCGTAGCAGCTTGGATCGAGGATCCAGCGGCTCCTTGCTGGCCGGCTGGCAGTCAGGGTCGGCGATCATGCTCCAGAAAAGCGAGTCATTGGGGTCAGGGTCCGGGCCTAAACCGGACTCCAATAACGGGAATGAAAGGTCGGAATCGGATATGGACGGCAGAGGAGGGATCCAGTCTGATGAAAACGCAGTAACCCCGGTACTCTCACTGCAGCTGGAGAAAAACGGGTTCAATTCCTCCTCGTCATCGAACAGACCGAGACAGTCGTCAGCGCGGGGAGAGGTGACTGTGGACGTGGTGGCGCCTGTTGCGCCTGTTGTGGCAGCGGCCGTGTCCACCGTTAGACCCTGAGAGGGAGTGTTTGTACCTGTAGTTGTAGCGGGGGCTGAGGCTGAGGCTGGGGCCGGGGGATTCCCCGCTACCCGAGCGGACGCTGCCGCAGCCGCCGCCACCCGCTGCTCCCGCTCCAGAGTCTTGCGACTCCGGGCCCCCTTGGGCTTGCCGCAGCGGGAGGAGTAGCTGTAGGTACATGGACTCATATACTCGTGGCATCGGGTACAAGGGTTGCCCCCCGAGCATCGAGTCTTGGAGCGGTGACAGGCATCGCAGGCCGACCGTAGCTTGCGAGGCTTGTCTGGTTTAGTGGCGGGAGTAGTAGACATGGTGCTCATTGTGGACGTCGGAGACGAGGTGAAAGATGGCGACACATCCTGCATAGCTGTCGCCATCGCTGACGAGTAGTTTGGCTTTTGGCAACCCCATGGAGGTGGTAGACTACTGGCCTTAAATATTAGCACCGAACGGCCTCGGAGAACGCGTTCAACCTCCTATCGCTTTTGCAGCACCGGTGGCAAGGGGGGGATTCTATTCTGACACCTGAATCTCTCCATGCATGCCGAGTACATTTGCAGCACCTCTGATGACGCTCATCTGGCCTGTCAGAGAGCAAGGAAAGCGTCTGTCTCAACTTGATCCGCAGTCCAACTAAATTGACCTCGATTTAGTTGACGTTGACAATGTCAATCAGTCCGTCCTGAACGAGCACCACTAGCAGGGCTTCATTTGCGCCTCAAAATCCTTCGCGCATGCAGATTACAGTTTTGGAGCGCCTGATGATGCGGATCCGGCCTGTCAGATGGCCAAATGTCTGACCACTTGATCCGCAATCAAACTTAATTGACTCGTTTCATTCCTGTCAAGTTGACGTTGACATGGCCTTCACTCTATCCAGAATCTGCGGCTCTTCAACGACAACTCCAATGCATGGCAAGGCACAACTGAATCTTGCAGCCAGCATGGACCGTGCTTGTGCAACATGGCGAAGGAAGTGATCTCTGCATCGAGTTCTGCACGGCTCTCCCCCCGCCAACTCATTGGTTCCAACCGGAACAGCCACGCAGCCAAAACAATTCGCGTGCAAAGGATGCGTCGGTAAGCTGCAGTTCAGAGTGCCGATCACCAACAAAATGACTGAAAAACGAGGATCTTATTGGCTAGTTGTGCGCATGGTGAGGACCTTGTGAGGCCAGCGTGGTTGGTCAACTTGGTTGGTTCAACGTGCATGCACTTTGGGGGCGGGAAGGTCAAGTCCACGGTCCTCCGTCAACATCGGAGACATTTCTGCAGTAGAAGGTTCAGCACGGAGACTTCAATATGTTCACGGAGTCCGTACCTCCAATCAGCTGCGGTCTGTCGCGGCTCCTGCCAAGCGACTTGGTAGATCATATACCAATTACCCGCTTTGGCAAATCGTACCTCTCGACCAATGCCGCACTGACCTCGCCAACTCCTCACCATAATATATAAGTAGAGAAACGCTACAGTTTCCGCGATCTAGATCATTCTTATTTTTCTAGAGGGTTCGCTTGCTAGTGCTTACGGCGTGCAGGGTCTCTTGCAAGTAGGGAAGAAACTTTCCAAGGGTTTTTAGCAATTATCTAAAGTTATTCACAATATCATGCTTTTCATAGCAGGCAGAGCCGTTTAGGTGCGTGGGGAATAGAATGTATGAACATCATCTAGATATGGTATATAATAATTCGGTATATAGAGGCAGCCTGCTGGCCACGCGGGCTATATATGCATGATTCTCCAGGTGTCTTTGGTGCTTCATGTTTTAATACCTGCTCGGGGAATCTACAATGGCCTTCTGTTTTATTCTATTCTATTCTATTCTACAAGTCTAATTTCCGCCAAATGAAGTTATGCTAAAAACAGGATAGTAAGCGTAGTGGTGAGACCACTAGCTCTCAAATAATGGCAGGGGTGGGAATAGCAAATACTGTCGAACTAGGGTCGAACTACTTAACCAGTAGAGAATATTAGGTTTAACTCGGAGAGTTTAGCCACTCAACTTTAGATATGCTTCCTCAGAAATCTATGCAGCTTAGCCCCTCTTCCTTTGTACTTAGTCTACTTGTTGAATAGTCTTCCACTCTTATTCTTCCTTCGGTACTTAGCCTCTGCCTTTACTACATTACCACCTTTTCATTTGTATAGACCCCCTAGGCCTGGTTTAACACAGCAGGCGTGTGAATATAGTTATAGCTAGAGGCAAAAGCGGAGTATTAACCTTCTTTTCACTCCGTGGGGGCGCACATGGAGGCATGCTGGGCAGTTAGACTGGGACCATGTTCCTTGCAGACTTTTAGTTAACTTAGTTATGCATATAGTCACTAATTATCACTCAGTAAAGTATATATGTATCTAAATTTTAACAAAATATGCGTAAGCCTCCCGTGAAGAGGATGATGATTAGGTGGCGTCCGCCGAAGGGGCCAGACACCGGCGAGAAGACGAGTATATCAAGTATAGATTCTTCACAACATCTTTAGTCAGATTCGTGAAGAATCCCGCCTATCCTGATGCATGAGATTGGTGGTATAATTCTGATGACCCAGGTTATCAAAATAATATACCACTAGGCCAAAAGGGGGTCCCGACTATATCCCAGTCAGGATAGTCTCATCTCTGTACTCATAGCGGTATTCTATTTTCTAACATGGTTTGTATGAGACCCAATAAGCGCTAGCTTCTATCACAGCCTCACTCATGCTTGGATTACTTGTTCAGTAATCATTATTATTTGAATAATCTTCCATGTTCAGAGTCTTCCATGTGTTTCCACCTGACGCTAGGAGATAATCACCTTCCCTAATGGGTATTTGGTGTCAGATAGTCTCGTAGGGCTGGGCTCACAAACCTAACAGACGATTACAGTCCAGCTCACCCTGACAGGCTAACTTTACATCTGAGTTAGACCTAGAGTTAGCCCCTTCATGCACTTTCGGTCAGGTCGTCGGCAATTGCTTCCTATCCCCTCACCAATGACACGTCGCCTCGGAGACTTACTGATCAAGTGCTGTGAAGGATCTTGCCAACGTAAATGAAGCCAACGGTGACGGATCATTGGTCTGAAACAATCGGAGAACACCGGGGCTGGGCAAGTATGACCGTAGACTTTTCTAGCTTGGGAGCCTGCATAGCGGAGACTTAATGCCGTGCCGATCGATTCTGTCCGAGAGGGAGGGAAAGGCAGAACACTCTCTCGCACGTTGCAGTCTCACATACCCCTTTCAAATTCAGAGAGGAGGGGAGCTGCCAAGAAGAAAACGGGTGCACTTGAGAGACAAAACGAAATATACACAAGATCAAAGCCATGACAGAGGCTAGCGTAGCTATCATGTCGGTAGCATTTCGAGAAAGTCTACAGTAGATATATCAACAAGATCCTAGAAAGCACGCTTAAATAACTATTAAAAACCTGCTAGTATCAGAGAGTCATGCTTCTCCATGCCAGAACTCATCCAGCGCAACATATTTGCACCAGAGGGGATCATGCTCAATACTCTTCATTGCCGATGGCTCCAGAGAGATATTAAACTCCCACGGGGCAGTCCTATCCTCACTCCGCTGCGCCATCACAAAGATCAGGCCATCAGAGTATCCGTCTGGAGCTCTCATCCGGAGCGGCTTGCCCAACATGGCTCCAAAATCAGCGTCATACACACTGACCTCGCGCCAGTTGCTGACATAGAGGTTCTCCGTATCAAGTGTCACTGAAAGATGGCACGGAGACTTTTGCACGTAGGATATATAGTCGCGGATATAGCCGTCATCAATCGCGTTCAGTTTCGCTCTGAGTCCGTAGGCGACTCGACAGAAGGACATGGCCCATTCGTCGTCTTCGGAATGGTCCGCGTCAAGGGTAGAAGTGGCCTCCGTGTTAGCGTGACCGGGCAAAGCGAAAAAATGCAGCGGGACCTGCTCCCGGAGAAGACACACGGCGTTACCTAAGGACGATTTGGGTAATGGGGGTGACAGTCGAGAGCGAACGTTCACTGGCACACCCAGGCTAGATGTCGCATGTAGGAGGTCTGGTGGGAGCTGTTGAACGCTGCGCTCGCATAATTCGGGATATCGTGCTCGATTGATACATGTCCACAAGAGGGCAGCAACAACATCATCACTCGAGACCCCGGCGCTTTCAGTGGCATCCTGAGTTGAAAGTCCATACTTTTTCACCATTTCCGGGATCAATGCATTGCAGCGCTTTTTGAGCGCGTTGATCTTATCGGTGGCGATTGTGAAACATCGATTGACGAGAGTGGTTTGACGACCTTGGAGCGCTGACTGGACGCCTTTGTAATAGGACACCATACTGTCCAGGGGCTTGTACTCGGGGAACATTGTTGGATCAAAAGGTGTCTCGCGAATTTGCGAGAGGACTTTTCTTGCTTCTGCTTCCTGGGCTGACGACGTAGTCAAGGCAGGCTCGTCGCCTGGTGCACAGCGGCAGCAGGCTGCGAGGTTTTGGACCATCGATCCCATCCCTGTTGCGTCAAAGGAACAGTGATGCGTAGCAACTGAAAGAATGATACCATCAGTGTGAACATTAACCTGGAACCCGACGATGGGCTGAGGGAGTGAAGGATCTGGAAGACGTGGGTAGGGCATATACGGCTCATGCGGAAGGTCACCACCCTGGCTGCTTGGCTTGTCCATTTGTCTGATTACATGGTGGATGGACGTCTCGTGATACTTAATCTTGAGTATACGGCTGAGCTGGAAGATGGGCGTAGGGCGAACGAGAAGAATCTCTTTCCCACCGTCGGATGCTGGCACGGCCGTGAACTCACCCGAGAGGAAGGGTAACGCTTGTATAAGACGGCTAACTCCTGATTCAAGCAGAGGTACAGCACTATAAGGCTTAGCAAGCTTGAAAATGAGTTGACATCGAAGGTAGAGAGGGATGCTTAGAGCATCGACAGAGGAGCCCACATATGGCTCGAAACTGATGGTCATGGTCATGACGAGTGTGTATTAGCAATCTGAATTCTGACCCTCCCTAGAACGCTGGAGACTACATTAAAAGTACCGTGGTTAGTGCTTAAGTATCGTCCTTGGGCTCAGTGCTTCGAACTGTCGCTTCCCCATGATAGTGTGATTTTTGATTTGTCACACCGACAGTGGGTCTTTCTGACCTATATCAGACATATTAATCGTTGATTAGACTCAGGAATAAGAAGCTTGGTATATGTAAGCCCCGTTGCATTCCAATGCGTGTCCGCCTTGCTGGATACGAGGTGGCCAGTGACACAATATGCATACATCATGCAAGGCACAGAGTTAATGTGTCCTACACACCGCTATTCGCATTCTAGGACAGCCGACAGCGGTTCTGATATTACGGTTGGCGATTGACTGGAGACTATCGTATCTTTGCCATTGCATTGTGGAATTCCCTTGCTTCATCGTCTCCACCAGCCCTGATTCGGAGATAGACATCCTACCCAACTGGGAACGTCCGTGAGCTTGAGGCATGCAGCCTCCGCATGATTGAGCTATATCATAGGACGGCTGTATTTGCCGATGCACTGAGGGGGCATGACGACTCCATGATTTCATTCAGTCGATCACTAGCATGGGTAACGGCTATGCGACGTTGACGGCGCTTGTATATCTCTAACCATGCATCAAGGGAGAAGCACAGTATTTTCAAGAAATGCCCATCTCCGGCTACTGTGCAATTGCTACCTTTGGAAGCTAAAACATTGCCGCGATCCATCTGCCTGCCCTTTGACTAAGTCAAGAACATCGTGTTTCCTAGTAACGACTGACTAAAGATTGCCCTGCATACCACCAACTGCATGGAAGTAAACAGTCAGGTATGCGCCACCGGACCCTGTGTAAGAAAAGGCCATCCAGCGCTGGACTGTAGCGGTCTCTGTAAGGTTTCGACAAGGGCTAGATAGTGTTAGCATTTCGTCGACAAGTTTCATGATTAAAATACATACTTGTTCGCATATAGAGCCTTTTTGTACTGTGCAGCCAATCCCTTCCACCCCGAGTATTCCCACAATTTGGTGAGCACATTAGCCATGGCCTCGTCATTCCTTCCGTGCAAAGGAAGAGAGACCTGCGGCTTGGGCGTTGCGCTACCCGATGATAGCTCATAATTTACCACAAGGGTTAGTTGGTCCATGTTGGAGTTTGAACAGACGGCGTCATCAAACAGGAGAATCCTCCATCGTGGCAGAGTCGGTGACCAATCCGCCCAAAGTCCAGAATTCTCGCAGCGTCGCCAGACTCAGTTGCGCATCGGCAACATACAGCTTGATGCGCGACTTTTGCGGAACGATGCAATCGACCCGCTAGAATGAAAACGTCGCTGGTGACAGTAGGCTTTGCAAAGAGCTTGGTGACGAAGGTTTTCAGGACGAGCAAGGGAGTCTCAATCTGCTTCGGGGCGATTGACTCAATAGCATTGAAGGCGGCGTCCTGCACCGGTATTCCACTCACAAAAGACTTGCCTTTTGAGGAAAAGGTATGCCTTTGGAATGATAGCTCCATTCTTGAGATCAAACGCAGTGACCTTGCTCTGCCGGCGCTGTTTGATCAACTTTGACGCGGCAAGGTTAGCCTCGCTTGTGGTCAAACTAAGCTGGAGTCGAAATAGTCGAATAAGCACAGGCCAAACGAGTGGTCCAAACGGGCAAGTTTTCCCAACATCTCCCGTGTCATGGGTTCATGGGATCCTGCGACGTGCCCGCGAACTCGCCCACAGGCTCACAGCCGAGTCGGACGGTCGCCTTGGAGGGTTGGTAGTTGAGGCTCAATTCCATGGGATAGCCCTCGGCTGAGAAGCCGCTGATGTAGTTGGCTTCTACACTAGACCGAATGAACGGACCAAGGACAGGGAGAACATGGCGGTGAAAGAAGGCCAGGTACTGGTACTGCTTGTGCACATCGTAGCCGCACTGGATCAAGAGATTATCTAGGTAAGGGGCAGTGTTGAGCCAATACTGCCCTTGGTCAATTGTCGGAAGTCCAAGCGATTTCCCCAGCACCTTCCACGGCAATTGCTGGTCCTTTGAGGTCCCAATCGTCTCCAATGGTTTATTTTCAGTAGTTCCTTGAACAGAATCGGTTGCATAGACAAGGGAGACATGGTGGCGGCGGAAGTGTATATCCTCTGCTCAGAAGTGCCAAATCGGTTGTAAGACAGTGTGAAAATTTAGGATGTGGTGAAAGGCTCTGGCAGTACACTGTGGTCAAACCTCTCGGTGGATGGATAATCTGCCAAGTGTCCTGAAGACCCTGCGAGCGGGTCTGCTTAGATGGTTGAATTGGAGGATTTATATCATAGAATGAGTTGGTCTGGATGATGGTGAACCGGAAGGGTATTACTGAGGTGTCCTGTAGAGTAGTCACTCTGATCACATAAATATTATATCTGTTCTGAATGCAACGGCCTTGATGATCTCCTCAGGAGCGGGGTCCTGCCCTATGCGCCTTGGAGATTGATATTGACCCTATTTATATCAAGCAGCAGCAAGACTGAAGGCTTGTGTTTCGAAAGCACTGCATGATGGAGTGGGGTCCTGCTCTGTGCATCTTAAAAATTGATATTAACCCTATTTAAATTAAGAAGAGCCTTAGCAATGCTTATATTCCTGCTGGCTACTGCTAGTGTAAACAGAGTAATTCCATGGAATATATCTATAATTTTAAGATCATTCTGTTGCAGCAGCCTTGCTACTACTGAACCTCCTCCCTGTATATACAGCATGCTACATCACAGTCTCCCTATGCATGTTTCATGTGCTCACATCAATGTCCTCCTGGGTCAGAAGTCCATCACAGATTCTAAACCAAATACCACCGCAAAAATGAGAGCACTGCTTATCTTAAATCTGGAATTGACATGAGCTCCATATCAAAGGAGCGTCTGTGCAACATCACATTTGTTATGCTTTGCAGCATAATGTAGGGCAATATAGTTTTGCTGTTGAGCACATGATCAATAGAGCAGCTTTTGTAGGATATTGTAGGTAGCACGTGTCAGACAAGCAAACGACAGGATATCTCGGGGGTCATCACATTGTTCTGCAACAGAAAGCAGAAATTCGCAAGGTAAATCAAGGAAGTTCATGGGATCCAAACTTGTATTTCTTCTTTTTAAAAGTAATGGATAATGGTAGGTAACTGGAAGAGGTGTCTCTTCAACGAAGCTGGTCTGGTACAATGCACTGAATAGGCTTAATATAGGAAAGATCAGGAGGCCATAGAGGGTTTCAGGTAACCTCTGAAAGAATTACCTGCGCCGCAGCAGAATGTCGTCAGCGTTGACAAACGGATTTGAGGAAATTGGATGAGAGTCATTTTTGCCAGTAACAAGTCGCTAGGCTTCAGAAATTCCCTTTTCGAATGCGGACCTTGCTAAGAAGGTGCGCTGCCCGATCAGTATGTCGGCAGGGCTCCATTGAAGCTCTTTTTGTTTCATATACTACGATCAAGTTAGGTGCTCGCTTCTATTCTAATGGTTTATGTGCACATCAGTGTCATTACTGGTCAACTGTCCCATCTAGATCCGAAAACAAGCTTGCCTATTTTGAATCCTATAAGTTCCTACTCTTCGACAGTGAAGCTAGCAGAACCCTGCATCACTAGGGATATTGGTTGCATCTCACTGTCCCCTACTAGCTCTCGCTGTTGCTTCACACGAACTCCAGCACCCTGTCCCTCCAGAACCTGCTCCTTTAGCCCATATCGATACCAGGGTACCAGGTTCAGCTTATTCCCAAACTCAACACGATATGTCGATCCCACTTCCAAATATGTGACTTGAGAAAAGCCTGCAGCAACTATGGCCTCATCCTCATTAGTTATAAGTAGCTCCCCACACGCAGCTCTAAGCCGCTCAGGGTTGTCTTTATTGTGTTGCTGGTTCCTGGGACAGGGCCATAAGGTAAATCTCACTTGGTGAGGCACGCCAGGCTGAAGGGTGACAAAATATCGCTCAAACTGGGGTTCGATGGGGATATCAGACATCCCACCAAAGCTATAATGTTTGGTCAGGCTTGGACGCTTCGCAGGAGCGCCTGTGTTGATATTAATAAAGTTAAAGCCATTTTCATAAAGGGCTATGCCGCTAGGGTCAAGGAGCGTGCCAAATACAAGGATAGTAAGCGGCTTGTCAGGCGTATTCAGGGTTTGAGGAAGGGTTGCCTCAAGGGTGATGTAAAATTCATCGTCGGAACCATGTTTGTGTAGCGTGGATGATGAGACAGTAACAGCAACATTGATGTGGGTTGGGGGTGGAATTTGAGCGTCCCCAAAAAGAAAAAGCTTTCGGAAAAGGTCTGCCATGATGATATCTAGACAAAATTGGAATTTGTTAAACTGAACTAGATGTATTGATCAGAGTTGGTTTTATATTCGCTGGCAAGATCCTGGCTGGTGGCGAAACCAAGGCAGATGCTTTCGCAAAACCTCCGCAAAATTTAGTTGACTTGGTAGCTACTACTTAGGTCACGAGTCAAATGTACTATAATTGGTCTAGGCCAGGAGCAGAGATGAAAATGAATGTGACATGTTTAAATCATAGGGGGAAACTCAACCCTATCTATATCTGTTTGGGCTTTTGTGAATGGATATTACCTACTTATGTTAGTAGTTAAAATGGTTATTTCTCTACCCACCTTGACCTAGATATACGTATAAATATCATCATATTTTGTACTGGCATAGTCTGGAAACAGCTTACTTGAGTTTCAGCCCCTGTTTACTTCAAATTTTTCAGGTTAGGACGTGCTTTCTAGGGTAGTATTGTCTGTCACTATGGAGGTCCTATTATCGATCCATCCAGTTCGTAAGGAAGGTAGTCACATCTAATCACGTTCACTTCTTTTACCACGCAGAAGTAGACGTTAAATGTTACCCCAACAGTGGTATTACCAACATTCTACTCCAGGAATGGCTCATACTGCTTTGTTAGAGACATAGTCAACTGTTGTTGCGCTAACACTCATAACTACATAAGCTTTTCCTAGGCTGACATACCATCCCTTGTAGATTGAAACGACTCGGGTTCGCTTCTAAGCATACGGCCCCTATAGCCTTGTTTATGAGCTGTCTTTAGTCACACGCCTCTCAAGTATCCCCATGGAAATTGTTGCCTCCGACCCTAGTTCGCCACACAGGCTGATCCACCTCATTTGTACACTAGTCCGGGATCCTGCAGTAGTTCTTACCCCGCAGAGATAACGGAGCGCGATAGGGGCTCTGTTTGTCCAATTTGGATTGAAATGGAGGTTTTATCGTTTGTGGTCTGATGTTCTCAGAATCCTCGGGGACCCTTGAAACTGCTTCGATAAAATCCTTGGCTGGCCGACTCCTGTCCAACCCATCAACCAACCACATTTGTCCTTCTCTTGATGCCCGGGCTGAGGCTTCTCAGGTATCTTGGTCTCGGTGCCGTCTCGTTGGTCACTATTTCTATCAACCTGCCACGGGTGCCCTTAGAGCTGTCGCCTGGTCGTCTTGGATGCCCTGGTGTGAGGCAATCCAAAATAGGGTAAGTTTCCAAGAAAATATCCTGATTGTTTGGCCTGGGATTTGTGCTGCTTGTACCTCTTGACTCGACGACCACCACAACGCGTGACCAAGGGTGAGTAGGAATAGAAGGAATACTGAAGGATATAGCGAGAAAAACTGGCAGAGGTTGCCATGGATTTAGTGGGAGCCTTATAGAAGGCACTCGTAGACTATGTATCCAGCTCAGTGAGCGATGTTGTGCACTCAAGAGTTATGCAGTTACTCAAGCTTTCGATGCATAATTCTCTCTGTGCAATTACCAATGAATGGCGGACACTGAAGCCGATTATAGTTGTTTCCATCCGTCCTCAGTTTTCATTAGATGGTTTGTGTGCCAATCCACCGCTGAGGGAAAACACAACAACTGGTTGATTGCGGGTCTCAACTGTCTCGGAACCTAGAGTACGGTTTAGTACAGGAATCGATCAATATCATCAATCTGGAGAAGCTCCGTCAATTATTCCATGATGTCAGCTGTCTGATTAGCTAGTTAGTGGGCTGATTTATTGACAAGGGTGAATCCCAACTTCAACGGTGTAAATTCCGGTAATTCCGCGCCGCACCATGCTACTTGGGCGTCAAGGCGAACTTTGGGAGGATACCTTCTAACTGGTTCGTATGGCTAATTTTTCTGCTACAAACAGTTGAGATGAGAACATACTTCCAGAAACTAGTCTCTAGGCTATAATGAACCAACTCCAGTTATAAGACTGTGGGAACTGTTAACTAAAATAGTGACTAGCAAGAAGGAGCAATTTACTGTACGCTTAGGTTGGTTATTCAGCTTAGCATTATGTGATCATCAGACCCTGAAGCCGCTAGTGCTGGTAGTATATCAACAGCACAGACTTATTAGATGGGTGGATACTCTTAGAAGCTCCTATAATATAGCTTAAAGCCTAGCAGTACAGTCAACACTAAGTTAAAATTAGTGTAGCAAGTAATGGTTATCTAGAGTAATTCATTAGACAGCAAAAAGTCATAACTATTAGGGCTGCTTTGTGATTGTTTTAAAGTCTGCTAGCATTTTACATCCAGCTCTTAGGTGTATAAGGGCTGTCTTAAGCTTAGCTAAAATAGATGAGTTAGGTAATAGGTTTATTGGTAAGTAATACGGCTGGCATGAAGTCATATAACTCACTGCTTGTTTAAATGAACAAACTAGCTTTAATAGTTTTCTAATCCATAATACAGCTGGACCATGTCTCTTAAGGAAAAATCAAGACATAGTACACGCCTCTAATTACTATCAAGAATAGAGTTATGATCCTGAATAATTAAATATCAAAAAATATTCTTCTGTAATGAAGGCTCACTGTGAACAAGATTTAGTATGACTAGTGATAAGGGAAAGTCCTAAAGGATACAACCTGTGCAAGACAGCATTGTTATAACCAAGAGGGTCCCATGTCATACTCAGCGTGATGTGAAAAGAACTGAGACATGTTTGTAATTCCAGCTTAACCTCATCGACTCGCCAGTATTGTCTTACTTATGTGCCACAATGAGGTCACAGTTCTGTACCATATTCCAACAGCCTGTCCACCATCTTTTCCATTAACATGAGCACCGCGCCGAAGACGCATCTTCAAAGCCCTTTGGGCTCCCCATCTTTGCAGCGTGAATGAAGGCGTTGCTGCAGTGCCGTCTCAACATTCAATATCCTCCCCCGGTCCCAGCAGCAAGCTGACAATATCTGGATGTAGAGTATAGGTGTAGAGCAACTGATGGTAGTCTTCTGTGTGTAATAGGGTAATCTTCTCTTCTGCTGGGCGTCTGGGCTATACTAATTGTACTGCCCTTTCTTTGCAAACGCCTCAATCAAGGCAGCCATATCCAGATGACCAAGTTCATTCGCATACATTACAGCATTCTTGCCGGTCTGACCCTCGATCGTAGTATCGATCATCGGATGACCAAGAAGAGCTTCCACAACAGCTTGCTGACGCGTCTTGGCCGCAAAGAAAAGCGCCGTCCTGCCCTGATGCTCTTGTGCATTGACGTCCGTACGGGGATCGTCCAAGAATAGTTGCATAAGACTCACGGATTTGTTAAACGCTGCCCAGATTAGAGGTGTCCACCCAGCGTTGTCTTTGCAGTTGACATCAATATCGTCTCTCGCTAACAGGAGCTTTATGACACCATAGTGACCATCCCATGACGCACAATGGAGCGGCGTGGTGCCAATCAAGCTTGCATGCCCTGGGTTCGTACGATCGTCTTCGAGGAGGAGCTTGACAACGGCCTCATGACCGGCCTGCGCAGCCCAGTGAAGAGGGATCCAGCCTTTACTATCCGGCAAGGTAGGATCAGCACCATGCTGCAGCAACAAGGCTGTCATGCTTTCACTGCCAAGATCCGCCGCGGTGGAAAGTGCCGTCCGACCTGATTGATCTTGGTGGTTCACGTCTGTACCTTTATCAACCAATAGCTGCATGATCGCCACGCAGTCGCCTCTCACGGCGTACGAGAGAGCTCGTTTGCCCTCGGAGTCTTCGGCGTCGACGTTGCATGTCGGCATATCGACGAGCAGCTTTACGATCATCTCGCGGCCATGCAGCGCAGCCATCATCAGAGCTGTTTTTGCGTCCTCCGTGCAGCGGTTTGGATCAATTCTCTCATCCGCGGACAGCAATTGTACCACGGCAGTGTGCCCCGCACCGGTCGCCGAAATCAGCGGCGTGGCGCCGTCTTGTCGCTGGCGGTTGATGTCGACGTCCGGTCTGGCGAGCAGTCTCTCCACGACTGCCTGGTGGCCATTACAGCAGGCGCACCAGAATGCTGTTTGCCCGGATGTGTCGGGCAGGTCGGGTAGAGCCTTGGGGTGATCTAGGAGGATGTTCACGGTGTCGAGAGCGCCGGTCTGCGCTGCTACACTGAGGGCGGTTTCATGGAAGATGTTAGTTGCGTTCGTGTTTGCGCCTTTGGATAGCAGGAATTCGACGATCGCGCGATGGCCCTTTTCCGAGGCAAGCATGAGCGGTGTGCCGCCGTAGTGTTTGAGGGATTTGATGTTGATGTCTGCGCTGCCGTGGTCGAGGGCGAATATGGCCGTCTCTAGACTCCCCGTTTCGGATGCCCATACCAGCGCGCTGCTTCGGTTGTGCAGTGCGTTTTGACGGTAGAGGCACCGGTTTGCAAGAGTGTGGAGTTGGTGATTTGTCTGGGCGAAGGCGTTGACATCGTGTTCGGAGAGGTTATTTTGGGTGAGGATCTCTAGGAGGATGTCGTCGGGGAGGTCGCAAAGTGTGATCATGATGTAGGTTAACTTGTCCGAGTGCTTTTTCTTCCTGCATTTGGACTCGCAGGTTATATCTCTTAGCCTTAGGTGGCCTCATGAATCATGCTCCGGCTCAGCCCTCAACGAATACGAGAGTAGCCCTTGGACGCAAAAGTTTTAACTTGGCATCGCCGATGATTGGACTAAGCTAGGATATTTCGATTATAATACTAATAATAAACAAACCCAAGGCTACTTGCAGCCCCGCAAAAGTCTTTAACCCGCGTGTCTCCATCCCAACTGCCTAGCTCCGAGATGAGACGTGGATACTGGAGAAGGCAGCCGAGAACAGCGATAGCTCGGCATGATCGATCCAATCAGCATTGGAAACGAAGGAGATCATCATATCTCTTCATGACGCCAATCATATCATCTTGTGGATATCTAAATGAAGCAAGGGATGTAGGAAACGCGGGGTATAAGTATTCGCCCACCCCGCAAGGACATAAGGCAGTCCAACACACTACCACACAGACCGATTGAGCAGATAACACCATGCAGATGAGAGGTAAGTTTGCACTATCAATATAGATCAATCTGACAATACTATAAGCTCCCACCAGCCTCAACGGCCTCATTGAAAAATACCGACCAGACCTGTCCCCCTTCGAAGGAACCTACAAACAAATCCACCGCTCCCCCGAACTCTCCGGCCAAGAAGAACAAACCTCGACAATCGCCGCCTCACACCTAAAAAACCTCGGCTTCGAAGTCCACACACACATCGGCGGCTATGGCCTCGCCGGAGTCCTACGCAATGGAGCAGGCCCAACCGTCCTCCTTCGCGCCGACATGGACGCCCTCCCCGTCGAAGAGAAAACCGGCCTGCCCTACGCAAGTACCAAAACCGCCACAGACCCCAGCGGCGAGACCGTTCCCGTGATGCACGCCTGCGGTCACGATACCCACGTCGTCTGCCTCATGGCGGCTGCGAGTCTACTGCACGCAGCACGGGAGCACTGGTCGGGAACACTGATCTGTCTCTTCCAGCCGGCGGAGGAGCATGTGAGCGGTGCGCGGGCGATGATCAAAGACGGGCTGTACGATAAAGTCCCGCAGCCGGATGTTGTGCTTGCGCAGCATCTGGTCCGGATGAAGACCGGCACGGTGAGTGTTCGGGCTGGGCGGTTGCTCACGGCGGCGGATGGGATTAATGTGCGGGTGTATGGGCGTGGTGGGCATGGCTCGGCGCCGCAGTCTTGCATCGATCCGATTGTTATTGGGGCGGCGATTGTGATGAGGCTGCAGAGTATTGTGAGTCGGGAGGTGACGCCGGGGGAGTTGGCGGTCGTGACTTGTGGGAGTATTCATGCGGGCACGAAGTCGAATATCATTCCGGATCGGTTGGATTTGAAGCTCAGTGTGCGGACGTATGATAAAGATACTCGTGAGAGAGTCATCGCGGGCATCAGGCGGATCGTTGAGGCTGAATGTGCGGCGGCTGGTGTCGTGGAGAAACCGTCCGTTGATATTGTGTCTTCCACGCCGGCTACCATCAACGATGAGGCTACTGTGCATGCGCTCAAAGAGACTTTTGGGTCCTACTTCAAGAAGAATCTGGTAGAGTCGGAGCCTATCGCGGCGAGTGAGGATTTCTCGCTACTTGCGACGGCTGTTGGGGCCCCGTACGTGATGTGGACGTATGGCGGCGTCGACGAGAAGATATGGGAGGACGCCGTGGCCAGGGGGACGGTGAACGAGCTGCCAAGTAACCATTCGCCGTTCTTTGCGCCATGTATCCAGCCGACTCTACGGACGGCCGTTGACGCGATGAGCCTGGGGGCGCTGACTTTTCTCCGGCAATAGGGCATACTCCAGTAGAGAAATGCATAAATTTCTGACGACTGGCTAGCGTAGATTACTTTGACTCCGAAGAAACATGAATGATAACCTTCCCCCTCGCCCTCCCCGAACGCAACTTCTCAAACGCCTTGACCGCATCCTCCAGCTCATATGTGCTGTCGACCTCCACGCGCAACTTCCCCTGCTGCATCCATTCCCCCAGCGTCTTAATATCCTCCTTATTACTCTTCAGCATGAAAATCACATACTTTCTCTTCCCACCCCCCAAAAACCCAGGCCACACCACCCGCCGCACAAACGTAAGCATCGACACCGCACCAACCTGCACAAACGCCTTCCCAGGAAGCAAGAACGAATGCGACTGCGCATACAGCCCGTCCGGCAGCCCAATATGGTCAACAACATGCGCATACACCTGCCCGCGGGCACAGAGGACACCCAGCACATCCTCCTGGGTATAGTCAATCACCTCATCGGCGCCCAGATCCTTGCAGAACTGGACATTGCGCGTGGAACACGTCGTCGTCACGGTACACCCCAGCGCCTTGGCAATCTGGATCGCAAAGATCCCGCACCCGCCTGAACCCCCGTTGATGAACACCCTATCCCCTGGGGAGACATACGGCGCGATAGACTGGTACGCCGTCTGCGCGGCGACGCCTACGGTGGCTGCATGGTCGGGTGCGACCCCGTCTGGCAGGAGAGCTACATTCCCTGTCTTGCAGAGGAGGTACTCACCCAGCGAACCGAACTGCGTAGGCGCAGCGGTGGTCCCGTAGACGAGCTGGCCGGGTTGGAAGGCCGTCACGCCGGGGCCGGCGGTTACTACCTTCCCGCAAAAGTCCATTCCCGGGGTGGCGGGGTGGGTAACAAAAAATCGGGATGCGATGGGCATTTCGGGGACTTTGTAGTCGGCTGGGTTGATGGAAGCTGAGATGACTTTGATGAGCAGTTGGTCGTGGCCGGGTGGGCCCGGGGTGCGGGCGGAGGTGCTGAGCTCGAGGTTTTTCTCGAGGCCTCCGGTGGTGCTGGTGTAGAGCCAGGCTTTCATTGTCGAGGGGTGGTCCATTTCATCCATTTGATCCATTTTGATCTACTGGTGAGGGTGTTTTTATCGTGGAGTAGAGAATACCAAGATGATATGTGTGGAGTGCTAAATATGACGTTGTTGCACTACGCAATGTGTCCCGTAGTATTTGCTCGGATGGACCATCTCATCATTTTCCTAATGTGGTAATTGGGGGGGTATAACCACAGAGTCAGGACTCTATCTACTCAATCAGCCACAATTGTACTTTTACTTCAGATTATACATATAGACTGCTATGTAGGATAAACAGCAACAACAGACACCGGCCACTGCATCAACGACATCAACTCTGCCTCTCCCGACATATCCACCAGCGCCTTAATCTTGACAATCTCCCCATCAAAACCCCCCTTAACATACCAAAAGGATTCAAACAGCGTGAAGAGCAGATGAAAGTACGCCAGGATCACATACGACAGCGTCGAACACACCCCGCCACCAGCCAGAGTATCCAGAAACCCCGGCGGCAGAAACTCCGCCCAAGCCATGAGCGCCGCGTCTTCCAGATCAGCCTGCACATCAAGCGGCGACTCTCGCGCCTCGCTCGAAAAGTGCACGACATACAGCGTCCGCATGTACATCCCCTCCAGGAGCTCCAGGGCAGCCTTCTGCTCCGCCAGGATCTGCCCCTCCCGGGCGGCCAAGGACGCATGGTATCCAACCAGCTGTGTCAAGGCCTCATCCGCGCCGCGACAGAACGCAACCAGACGGGGCGAGCACCCTCGACGTATGGAAGACATTGAGCGAAGGGCGTCCCGCGGACATAATCGCCAGTCGTCATTCGCGTGGCTGTAATCCGTCAAGTCTCGCAGCGGGCCCATGCGCAGCTCCGGCCAGTTGTGCGTGATGACGGTGCACAGGCCTTGGATGAGGAAGATCCAGTCGAGCCGCGGCTGGCCTGGTGGCGAGTGTGCGTCGTTCAGGTTCCGGATGCGGAGGGACGCGAGGGCGAACCCGACCAGCAGCATCGAGCCCGCGAACACGAGGTTGAGATTCGTGCTGGACAGGTTCGCGAGCTCCGTCCTGAACGATTCCAGGCCGCGTTGGTGGTGCTCGATGATGACCTGGAGGTATGCGGCGTCCAGGACGTGGTTGTGGTCGTGGTCGTGGTCGTGGTCTGCAATGGTCGACGAGGGCTGGCTCTCCATGTCTGGAGACGTATGTGCTGGTTGCTGGTCGGTTGTCTTGTCTGAAGCGTAGTCCAGCCCTGCCAAGGCGAGAAGGAGGTGCATGAGGGCCTCATTCCGCATGGCAAAGCGGGGGATGACGGTCTCCCAGATGTGTTGCCGGCGCGGGTTCAGCGACATGTGCTTGCAGGTGTGCAGCATGAAATGAGAGTGGAGCTGCAGATCAACCATGTTCAACTCCCCGGGGAGGGGAGTCGAACGGCCACCGGCTGCATCCGATGCGATATCAAACTGCAACGGGTGCGGTGACCCTGAGCCTGGATGCGCTGCTCTGCGCTTGGATTGATCTTGGGGTGCTTTAGCGCGGCCAGTCTGGTCGGAGTCAGCCTGTGACCGATCCGGCGTATCGGGCCCTTGAGAACCTGTTGTGGCAGGCCAGTTACAGGGCTCGTCTCTCAAGGCACAAGCACCACATATTGGTTTGATTTCGTCGCACTGGATGTCTGAGCGTCGTCCATCGTCCTAGGCAGGGATACGGAATACGTACCTTGACTCGGCGGCCCTTGCAGGTAAAGCACCCTTTGCGAGACTTGGTGTGCCTGGCTCTTATTCTTCTGCGAGCGCTTCTGTCGGAGAGACCGTCTGTTGTCATTTGATTCTGTCGCCTCTTCCGATTGATGCGTTGCAATGGATGATGGGTGTCGGGGATATCTCTTTGACCAGAATAGGTACGTTTGCTCCGTTTGCTTCATCCCTGGCGCCAAGAACATTATATCCTACAGCCTACAGCCACACAATAGACATTTAGCACTGTATAACAGGGATAGATTGTATAATAACTACTTTATATTATAATTTCATTGCAATGCTTGGCCTCTACTACCCTTTTTTCCAGTCTCCGTCGTATCAATGGTGCTCTTCCCGTCCAGCCAGGTGATATATATCTCTACACAACTATACAGCAACATGCTTATTCCAATCAACGCTCTAATGCAGAGTAAAGTCCAAAAAGCCATTCCCCTGGAACCCCTCCGCTGTCACCATCTGAAAGACCGGACTCCCAGGCTGCAACCCCAGCTGCTTCCAGCGGTTAAAATGCGCCGTGACATCGACCGTGCCAGTCGTGCGATGGGACCGACGGACCGACCACAGCTGGTTAAAGTTCGTGGTACCATAGATCTTCGGCACATTACGGTAGGGTAGCATGTAGACATCATACACGCCATCATTAGCGTACACCTGGCCCAGGATGTGGCCGTTGCCCGGGGTGCCCGTGCCGTGCGCCTCGACAATGTACCACTCGGTGACGGGGTTGGTGGTCCATCCGTAGACGGCGAGGGTGTAGTCGCCTTTAGCGGAGAAGTAGCCGTCCCAGGTGAGGGTGCTGCAGAAGTGCGTTAGCTATAGCTATAAAGGGGGGACGGGTACAAAGGATAACTGCATACCGTGTGCTGCCACCGCGGAAGCCCTTTCCGCCGAGGAACTCGCTGCGGGAAGGCAGGGTCCAGCCGAGTTTGAAGTGCCCGCTGTGGGGGTCCTCGGTGTAGCCGGCGCCGGCGTGGTTGTCGTTGTACAAGGAGTAGTAGTAGCCCGCGGCGTTCACGCCGTCTTTGCTGGTGCTGAATGTGGTGTCGCGACGATCGAGGCTGCCGTCAGTGGTGTTGAAGATGATTTCTCCCATGTGCTGGAGGAAGTCAAAGGACTTGGTGGCCTCGATGGTGGGCTCCGTGGTAGGATCGGAGGCGAGTGCCCCGAGAATAGGGAGGAGGAGCAAAAGTCGGCTGAAAGTAACCATTTTGGCAACGATGATGAGTGTCTGTCTTTTCAGCACTATCGTCGACGGGGCCTCATGGTTAAATAGTTGTCGCGTTGAGCTGCTGTCAGGAAATATGTCATTCAGTCCCTGAAGTCGGAGACCCTTAAGAGACCCTTAACTGTGGATAGACAGCGTGGGTCTCATCTACACGAGGCACGGCAAAGAGTTGCCTCCTTTTTTCCTCTAGTTACGGCATTTTGCAGGAGTCAGGAGCCGAAATTCCATCAGGCCACAGCTCACCAGGCCCGCTTCAAGGGTAGTCAGGACCAGGGCTAAGACTAGCGGTTTCACGTTGCTACAACGGCAAGATAAAGCCAAGCGGGACAGGGTCTTAGTGGACCCTTAGTATGACCCTGCCTAAGCCCCAAAGGAGACACGGCCATGTTCCGAAGTACACGGATCCACTAAATATCTTCTACATCGCTTAATTTATCCCTCGACATGTGTTCCGAGTTGACACGTTGTGATAGAATCTGAACGAATAGTCTATAGATGAAACAATAACACGCTCTAAGCCATAGACCAGCATATGGACAGATACGCCAGACTCAATCAGCCAATCACCTAGACAGCTGACTACCAAGAGGAATCCCATCCTCGGCCCGTCGCGACCGTGGCGAGACAAACGAGCCCGGGAAGACCAGACCAAGCACAACGCCAGTCAGCGCCATCAACGCCGCGTCGAAGACGTAGAGGAGATACTCATGGCTCATGATGAAGCCGGCATTGCCCTGGACGAACTCGACCACTCGGAAGACGGAGCGAACCAGGATCAGGACACATGCGGCGTAGAGGGCCCACATGAGAGTCGTCCAGGAAGTCCCCGAGCCCTGGGATTTCAGATCTTTGGAGATGGTATATTTTGGATGGCGGACAACGCGCCAGTGGAACAGCGATGCGACGACGATGAAGAAGCCGAACCAGAGTAGCTGGATTGCGAGACCGGCGATGACAATGTGCTCGCCGTTTTTCATGGCGTCGAGGGTGCCCGCCGCCATGTATCCCCCTCCTGTGAGATATCATGATTAGTTAGCGGGTGCCATGGATGGACGGACAAAAGCCTCTTACCTCCGCACTGCAACAGAAAGGAAATGACATCCCCCACCACGAAGATCTTGGTCAGCCAGCGTACTCGAATTAGGGAGGCGGGCTCCGCGTTCAGCTCCCGGATCACTCGTCCGAGAGTCATGTAGATGGAGGCGGCGAACAAGGGGGGAGCGACAAGGATCAACATCGTCTGCACGATATATGGGCCCAAAGCGGTTGGGTCAAAATGGGAGAAGATGCGAGCAATATAACCTGCTGTTTCGACTGGGAATTGTCAGTATTTCATCACGCTGATGCTGATGCTGGTATGGCAACCCGTGAAGACATACAAAGAAGACCAATGATGAAAGGGACGAAGAAGTATGCCCTGTGTTTGACGATGCGATAGACATAGCCCATGGACAGGAGACCAAAGACTGCTGCCACGATTGCAGCAGCTGGAATTGAAGGAACATAGCGGTATAGTTTGTAGACAAAGCCGGTGTCTGCCATTGAGCCCTACGCCGCTGGATCGGGATACAGTAGTGGGCTGATACAGATTGGATTGCCTCAAGAAACGCAAGAGATGAATTCTGAGGTCGTCCTTCTTGGTATTTGAGGACGCGCAATTCTAGTTTGGTCCCATCATCGCCGATTCCAATGCAGTCTGGATACGACTGTACGAAAGTACATAAGGTATACGACAAACGAGTATACGAATATACGAGTATACGGGAGCCAAGTCTGGCGCCAACGCCACGGAACCGTGGCCATCAGTTCTTTCTTGTCGGTTGATTGGGCCGGTTGAAATCTAGACGGCTTAAATTTTAACTAGTTCCCAATAATAGCTGCTGGGCTGTCCTCGGTCCGAGCATCCACCAGTGTTGTAGAGTTTTCTAGTCCGTGAGTCTGGACATGTTGATCAAACTCGATCAAACACACTCGAGCCTCAATTAATACAGGCCTCTACGAGAATCTTTCTACTGGCCATGCCGAAGTGTACAGTCTTGAATTACATTCGCTTAACTTCTTGTCATCTGAAGTACATACAATCAGGTTCGGAGCTTGTTTCCACCGGAGCAACCATGTGGATAGCAGGGCGAAAAGTGAGGAAAGAATTGAACCCGTTGTCTTAAGGGTAGTAAGAGCGGGCAGAGGAGTCACACGCTGCTATAACGCTGACGAGAAGCTCCGCCTGGCCACGACTAGACACACTGGTGATAGTAAGGGTTGTACTGGTGGCAGGTAGTGCCCGTCTCACAAGAGCCAGAACCAGTCCAGTTCAGACCACCGCACTGAGCATATTTCTTGAGGGCGCCACCAGGGGCTCCAGCGGACGAGGAAGCTGAGCTACCGCAACCAGCTCCTGCACCAGCTCCTGCAGTCGGTCTGGCGGAAGATTTGGAGACAGTCGTCATGGTCGTGGGAGCGGCCGAAACAGCATTGTTGTTGACAGCCGGCGCAGTAGCACGGGCGGCTCCCGCCGAGCCACCAGTCCAGACAGACGGGCCCGGGAGGTTGTAAGCCGTAGGAGTAGGGTAGTAGATGTTAAAGTGAATGTTTGTGTCATCAGGCTTGTACACGCCGGGAATCTTGACAACAGGACTGGGCGATCCCGACCCAGAACCCGTCACCTCGATCTGGGCGCAGGTGAAGTAGAACTCGGAATTGCCGCTGAACCCTCGGTGCAGGCCAATATGCTCCACGCGGACAAGATACTGCCCGGCCGGCAGGTCCTCAGGGATCTTGAAGGACGCCGTATCCTTGCCCCAGGTGCACCAATCCTCATCCACGATCCCCTTGGAGGTGTCGGCGCAGAGGCCTTCCTGATGGACCTTGAACCAGTCGCCGGAGCCGTCGTACGATTTGACGTCGCCGGGAGCCTTGGACATGTAGATTTGCAGAGGTCCCGGGTGCTTCATCTGGGCGCCGTAGGCTAGCTTGAAGCCGAGCTCCGTGCCGGGGGCAACAGTATACACCTTGGTACTGGCGGCGGACTGCATCGAGCCCTGGTTGCAGCGGAAGTCATTGCTGAGGATATCAGAGGCGAGGGTAGGCATGTAGCCGTTGGTGTTCTTGCGAATGTACTCAAAGTCCTGGGTGGGTTTGCCGTCGACGATGAGCTTGGAAAAAACGTAGTGCCCCGAGACCAGCGGGGTGATGCTCGCAAGCGAGAAGAGAATGGACGAAGTAAACTTCATTTTTCAGAAAATGCAAACGATCTAGTTCGCTGAGAGAATGTACGGAAGGAAAATAGAAGTAAAAGACAGGGATAGCTAGAAAAGAATGAACGAGCTTGACCAGCCATAGGAACAGTGAGGGCGCTGGGAAATACCTTATATACTTCGTCCTGAGAGCTATCAGCTCGGTTGACACCATGTACATTTGAAACCAAATGTTTCACGCTTCCTCACGATATCTTAGCACACAAAATAGGCTAAAGTCATTCAAAGAACGTTCAGGTAGACTCATAAGGGTCTGGTCCAGCCTAGTGCCGTAAGATGCTCCACCCATCTAGGCTAGATTTGAACTGATGAGGGAATAGTTACCAGTCCCTGACAGACAAGTCATGCACCTGTCTACATCCTCGGCAAATATCAAATTTTAGATCAAGTTCGAATAGACTATCCTGGCCTAAGGACTAATGACGGATGGAAAGTGGAGAATCAAGGGCAATATGGATAACAATTCCAGGGTTGACGGTCCCTGAAATAGGCGAGCTATGTTTCAGATACATGGCACTTTATCATATTCAGCCACAACCAGGGTCTCGGCCATTTACTAAGCGCAATTACCATTACTTCGGCAATGAAGCAGTTGACCAGAGCCGAGATGGGTCCATGATAATTGTGGTGCCTGCAAGGAATCCCAGTCAGGCCTGTGGTGTTAGCGGGGATGGCTCCGTCTGCGGTGAGGCCGAAGTATACACCATGTCCAAAAGAGCCACCGTGTGTGACGTTCGCGAGGCGTCAAGCCCAGAGACTCCTTCAATCTCCACTGAAACTTGCGACACGTTGGCCGCGGTGGTCACTCTAGGTTAGTGAGATATATGAAGGATCAGTGTTTGCCGGTCCCAGGCTGGCGTGACAAAGGCCAAGAACATGTATTGCCTGACACCTATTTTCCCCGAAAATCTGGTTTGCAATTGCTTTTGGCTATAGAGACAGGGATGACCACATTTTGAGGCCTTCCGGTCTTTCGGCAGGGTTATCCATACAGCTTAGGAGGAAAATAATATCATATGGATATACGATTCCAGGTTTGGTTCTGACTGGTTAAATACAAGAGCACAAACGCGACCGAGAGCCGAATATTATTGATCTTCTTTATAGGGTGTACTGTGCAACTGGCAAGATACGTGTGTAGGCACAGAATGGCGAAGCGCATGGGTGGTACCTAGTAAACTTCATTGGCAGAGTCAATGCCGCATTGTAGTCTTAAAATGACATTGAAGCTCCTAGAACTTTGCCCAGGCTCACAGCGGCGTAACTCGATCCTTTGCGTAGATCAAATGCTCGTGTGGATTATACGCGGTGCGAAGACCATGGCCGATGCTCATATGAACATGACAATGCTGTTGATATTAGCCTCGACGCGAACAATACAGATGCAAACAGGGATCAACTCACTCCGACCTCCCATGGCCTCCATCCCACACCCAGACAGTTGGGGTTGGGAGCACAGTCCTTCTCCAGGCACTCGAGAAGCGACGAGCGGTGGTAGACCTGTACTTCCCGTCCCATGACAGTACGCACGAAGCATCTCTTCTTGAACACGACTCCAGCGAGGGTGAAGGTGTCCTCCTGGCACACGCCACCGCACATATTCTGCCAGCTGTTGTCCCGGCACTTGGGGTCCTGGGCTGCGACTGTATCGGTAGGCTTCGTCGGCTGCTGGTTGTCTTGACAGGTCTTGAGCTGCTGCTGTAGTCCCGCCTTGTCGCTCTCGCATTGCTTTGCTCCATCGGTGCCTTGCTGGCGGAGCTGTTCCTTCTCCGCCTCACAGTCCGACTTGCACTTTTGCAACGCGTCGTCGCGTTCCTGGCGCAGTTGAGATTTGTCTTTCTCGCATTGCTCCCGCTCTTTCTGCGCGGCTCCTTCGGCCTGTTTGCGCAGCTCATCCTTTTCCTTCTCACACTGCGTCTTGGACTCTGCAATAGCGGATTCCTTTTCCTTCTCACATTGTGTCTTGGACTCTGCAATCGCAGATTCCTTCTCCTTCTCACATTGTGTCTTGGACTCTGCAATAGCGGATTCCTTCTCCTTCTCACATTGTGTCTTGGACTC
>NW_022983869.1:0-240512 GCF_010724455.1 Aspergillus lentulus | reverse complement strand
GTCTTGGACTCTGCAATAGCGGATTCCTTCTCCTTCTCACATTGTGTCTTGGACTCTGCAACAGCTGCCTCCTTCTGCTTCTGGCACTCACGCAGAGCCTCTTCTCCCTCCTTTCGGAGCTTATCCTTATCGGTAGCACACTGCGCCTCGCCCTCTTTCTTCCCCGCATCAACTAGATCCTTGCAGTCCTTTGCACGATCCGGTTTCTCCGGCTCCTCGGGCGTCTTCTCGAGAATGAGGAACCCGGGGTTGGGGGTAAACCGTGTGTACCCTTTGCTCGAGAGCAGGAAGCATTGAGATATTCCGCTCCCCCACGAGCTGGCTTCGCAGCTTGAGTCGCCGGCACATAGCTGGGCACATTCCCTTGCGCTGGATACTCCCTTGTGAGTTGTGCCATAGTCACCGCCTTTTTTGAGGAACGTTTGGCAGGTATACTCGAACACAACCCCGCCTACAGTGCCTTTGCCATTGCTCTGTTTGGCACAGCATGCTTCATAGCCGGCTTTGCCTTTGGCGTCGGGTGAGAAACATGCAGAGGGATCCAAGGCCCAGGCGACATCCAGAGCACAAAGAAGGGAGAGGATGGAGTGTTTTAATAGCATGTTTGTTTATACATGAAAAAGGGTAAAACTTCAACAGAGAGCAAGGGTTTGGTTGGGCTTCAGGAGATTATAAGCAACTGATAGTCTTGTAGGACTTTGGGGTCAAGTGTGTCCGATCGAGAACGTGAGTGGAAGTCAGTCGACGGGGGCAAAATGTAACACAGAAGGTCAATGGTCTGGTCGTCAGCACGGACGATCTGCAGCACTGGGAGGTGGCAAGGTATTCACGAGAGGTTCAGCTTGAAGATCCGTCTGTTTGTGACGTGTCTCATTCCTGCAGTCGCGCTGCACGAGTGAGCTGAACCCAGGTGATTTCAAGTGCATCACACTTAGTAGATACTTAGTTATAGCTCAGGATGGGCTCCAGCTGAGAAACATGCGTATCGCCAAGGTCTCCAGCTTAAGATATGATTGAATTTGGCAAGGATTGCGAACTACATTATCTACTTTTGTTCATTCGCGGTACCTCTGGATTCAGTAATCCGTATCCTTACTTCCCCATGGGGAATCAATCGCCTCATTTGCGTCCTAGTGCTGTTGTATCACATCCAGGCTTGCGTGGATATGCGTGGACTACCTCATCTACGGACTCTATATCCGTAATGAGAAGGTAATCAACGAGATCTACATGAGACAAGCCATCTCAGCCAGCCACGTCCACTGTATCTCGTCTGTAGACATTTACCATAGCGCGAGGCAGTCCCAAGTTGACTTCGGATGGTACCCGGTGAGTCCATGTCGTACTCCGCAGTTACTCAAATTAAGTTCACGCTGCATGGTCAGGTTACACTGCTGCTAACAACCTCACCATGCATTGACCAGTTTAGGACCTATCGCTCATCATTACCAGAACTGTAGCAAATCGACACCTCTCTCATTCCATTGTTTCACCCGTCGGCTATTGGCACGGTTATCCAGCCACATTACGCATGCTGAGGGATATCTGCACCCTCGAGCCAGCCGAGGAACATAGCTGGGATTCACGACCCACTGGTTGTGAGACATTGGAACAAGAGCAACCTTGGAGGTTGCAGCTACTCTATTTAGATTCTACTATTGGACCGTCACCTAAGACACGATGAACCATTGGTCCATGCTGCAGAAGATCTGCAACTATACGGATTGCAGCTAACCATGGCAGATCGCGGGAATCGTCGGCCTGGCCCAGGCCCAGGAGTAGCATTTGCCAGACTACAGGTGTTAGTATTTCAGTATCGCTCTCATTTACGATACTCACGTGTCAATTGAACTAACTGATCCTATTTTCAGCTGGCAATGATAGGTACGAAATCTTTTCCGTAAACGCAGAGAAAAAGCAAACACAAACTCTATCTATCCGCGCTATGGAACAGCGCTGCTAATCCACGGCCAATAACATTGCTGGAATTGATTAAGCTAAGATCTATCTTGCCAAAAGTTGCAGACGTGGTGCAGATGGGCGTCCTAGGATCCAGCTGAGCTGTACTAGACCAGTAGTCGTCATTACTGCTGCAATGCAGCTCTTCAACTCCTCCCGACCCACAATCCCCTCCTCTGGTAAGTGTGACAGTGGCTTACTCGTGCAGAAATCCAGTGGTCTATTTGTGTTCTAACTCCATCCAGCGGTAGCATATCCCTCATTGGGAGACCTACATCAGTGGCGCCAGCAAAGCTGGACTCTGTAGCTATCCAAGACACCGGAATCCCCGCGATACTCTTAGTACTCCACACTGATGAGCACAGGCTCTGGCTAATCCATTCAAAGAGCTGAAGGCTGAGTTGTAATACCAGGTCGCATAGTCAAGCATGCGGCCGGCATCTCAGTCCATGTGAGCTGCTATAAAGAGGGTCAATTCACAGCTCCATGAATCCGGTTTCTCGATCAGCTTCCCTCTCATCTTCTATCTTGATCTTCTTTCTGCAGCAAACTTTCGTCATGGTCAGAACAAAATCCCTCTGGGCACTTGTCCTGGCACTCTCTGTCCATACACAAGCCAGGCAGTTCCCCGTGGGAAAGTCCAAGTACACCCTGGACGACATTCGTCCATTGACCGATCCCTCTTCCGGCCTGGTCAAGTGTTGCCCCGAGGGAACAGAATTCGATGGCAAGGCCTGTGTCCTTGGTGTACCGACTTGTCCCGATGGTTTCATCCGCAAAGAAGACAAGTGCGTGTCCACGGTCAAGCCCATCTGTCCCGAGGGCAGCGAATACGACGGCAAAGTCTGTATCTCCACCTCAGAGCCAACCTGTCCGCCCCCGACCGTATGGAAGGGCAAGTCCTGCGTGACCGGACCTCCCACCTGCCCGTCTGGTTTCGTGTATAATGGCAATGTGTGCCAGTCGAAGGAGGGCCCCAGATGTCCCGAGAACTACACGTTCAATGGCAAGACGTGTGTCAGTGTCAAAAAGCCCCAGTGTCCCGAAGGGTTGGCTTTCCAAGACGGGCACTGCGTCAGCGATCGCCCCCCTGTCTGTCCAGCAGGCACGGAGTACCACAAAACATTGAAGGTGTGTATCTCCGTCTCCGGACCGGAGTGCGAGGAAGGCAGCCGTGTCAAGGACGGGGTGTGCGTATCCGACATCAAGCCCTCCTGTCCCGAAGGCAGCACGTTCCAACCCACCAGCGGGAAATGCACCACGACGGCCAAACCCGCCTGCCCGCCGGCCTCCGAGCTGGACCCCGTCACCAAGAAATGCGTACTGTCCGAGTCAGCCAGCTGTCCGACTGGAAGTGATCTCTCGCTCGATGTGGCCTCCAACACCGCTCGCTGCTGTCCCCCGCAGATGACGTGGAATGGTGAAGTGTGCCTGATGGGAGTCGACGAGAACGGCAAATGCCCGCCGGGAATGACGCTCGTCGGCAAGTTCTGCCAGAAGCAGGCCATCAAGGTTGCAACCTGCCCACCCAAATCCAAACTTGACGGCAGCCGCTGCGTCTCGACCGAACCCCCCGAATGCCCGCCTTCCTACATCCTCGACGGCGCCACCTGCACCATGATCGAAAAGCCCCAGTGTCCACCTGGCCTGATCCTCTCCGGCGAAAACTGCATCTCCTCCGTCCACGTCAGCTGCCCACCAGACACCAAATACGAGTCCGGCCTCTGCGTCAGCCTCTCCCGCCCCCAGTGCGAAGAAGGCTTCACCTTCGACGGCACCAACTGCATCTCCACCACCCACAACCCCAAGTGCGAGGACGACAACGCCACCTTAAACGGCGAGGACTGCACCTCCGGCCACTCCCCCGCCTGCCCAGAGGACACCATCTTCGACGGCACCCGCTGCGTCTCCCGCATCACCCCGTCCTGCCCCGCCAACTCAGTCCCCAACGGCGAAGGCGACTGCATCACCAGCTCCATCCCCTCCTGCGCCCCCGGCTCCACCCTCGTCGCCGGCGGCTGCGTCGTTGGCATCCCCACCTGTATCAAGGGCACCGTCTTCGACGGCAAGCAGTGCGTCAGCCCCAAGGACCCAGAGTGCCCGCCCGACCACAAGTGGACAAACGGGCGCTGCATCAGCCTCATCACCACCGAGTGCGAGCCAGGCTACACCCTCCTCAACGGGGAGTGCGTCTCGGACCGCAAGCCCGAGTGTCCGGCCAACACGCACTTCGACGGCCAGAACTGCGTTGGTTCAGTGCCTGAGTGCGAACCCGGTCTGGAGTTCGACGGCGAGGAGTGCGCTCACCCCGAGGAGCCGACCTGTCCCGCGGGTATGCGCTTCAACGGGAAGAAGTGTGTCGGTGAGAAGGACCCCGTCTGCCAGCCTGGCACCGTCTACAGCAAACAGGCCAAGGAGTGTCTTTCCATTGAGCGACCTGCTTGTCCGCCTGGCCAGGTCTTCAACGGCAAGCAGTGTGCTCTGGCGTCGGGTGATTGCATGAACTTTGAGTATTGTCCTCCGACGGGAATTCCCGAGTGCCAGCCTGGTTCGGTGTTTGATAAGCATACGGGCATGTGTGCGGACTGGTAGACGTCGGTTGAGAGTATCGCAGATTAACAGCCAGAGTTAGCCAAATAGCATTGTCAAGTTTGTTGTCAACTCTATAATAATCAGAATGAGCAGATTCTATGGCTAAATTCCGCTGTAGGTATCAGTTTATGGAGGAATACACGTAACCATGTCATGTGATCTAATAGTACCCTAACTGTTCCGCGGACATGGTTGAGATAATATATAGTTCCCAAAGCAGAGCACTCCATTAAGGACCTGGATGTCATTTTTAGATAAGTGCTTGGCCATATTCTGGCGTATCAGTCTCTATCCCAGCGGTGGGAAACTCTATATAAGTCCACCAAGTCAGGCCGTCCAAAACTATCGCCGTGTGCGTTGGCTCCCCTACTATACAGCGAGAGTTTCCCAGAGCGGACAGTCTTTCCGGAAGTCGAGAACTCCACACTTTGGTTTTACGAGAGTGTTCGTAAGTTGGTAGGCTTGACGCTCTTGAAAGATCCTGGGCGATCCCACGTCGTATGCTCATTGATGTCAGGTGCTCTGCGATGTCCGCTAATGGGTACATTTCTTTCGGGTCATTTCCAAGTATTCCCGAGTATGTTGCTCGGGCCCAGTCAAACGTATGATCATTCTTGATGCAAGGGAAATATAGTTGATCATGATGGCTCCCCGCCAATACCCCTGCTGAGTCGCAGATGGCTGTGTCTATCAGGTGGTGATGTCTGTTAAGACAGGAGTCAAACGCAGAGCCATGATCAAGGTCGGCGTAACTGGATGAATATATTAAGCAATTAAGCTGTCATTGAGACACGGTAACCCTGTCCCATTGCATCATAGTAAAGAGCCTGATGGGTATCAGCTGGTATGAACGCAATGTCTGATTGTTGCACCTGTTCAAATGAAGGATTATGCAATGTAATTTATCTTGTCTGCCTTCACCACTAGTATGTCATCCGGTATTAGATTAACGAGCTTCTAGTTCTTATTATTATCTGGTTTCCTAAACCCGTCTGCATAGCTCCATGGTGTTGGAAGCAGTTGGGACATCATGTACTTTGTTTTATTAGCTATATCAGTAGTATATCATCCCCAGCTAAGACTTTGGCTTCCGGAGTGTCATGAAGCATCACTATAGGCACATGGGGCATCTGAGATTTTCTCTTAAGGGGCCTAATGCTTCCTCTTTGTGAATTCCACTGTATCAGGGGAACGATCGCGGTAGTTATGAGGGATGTCCAGGATAGTTTCTGCTTCATGCGTAGCCGTAGCAAGCTCGTTAAGGATATGGTTGTTTTTGCAAAGCCCAGGAGTCACTTACATCCTCTGTTATAGCAGTGACATAGCTCATGGTTAATTCTTGCCGAGATGATAGAACCACCACGCAGACTCGCTTTTCCATTGGCGAGTGGCGCAGTAACCGGAAACAAGGCACGACCTTCCATTCTTCCAGTGGAAGGCGTCTCGAGCCACGCTAGTGGGACGTAAGCCATTTAGAACCGCTCCCAGTAGTGCAGACGGAGCTTCAGCCCTGCTTTGATCATCGTAACCATCGCATAGTGTCAGTTCACTCATCAGTTCTGACCTCAAGGAGGCCGCCTACCCAGTCGGCGAGTCTTTCACGACGAGGGCACGAAGCCTCCAAAAGAAGAACACCGGCCGCCAGGTCAAAGAAAGGAAAAGATGAATAAATGAATTGCCCATGTATTCAGTAGTTTGACCACTGGAGGGATTCTCACCGGCACTGCTGCGTGCAATGCCTCGGAGCAGGTCGACGAATGTCCCTTCGGCTGGAAAGGTAGTAAAGCATCCTGTCGAAGCAGCCTGACTCTGTGTGTTGATGACAAGCGCAGAAAGGAGTTTGGATTGATGCTATCTATGAGCGGGAGAGAAGAATGGAGGGAATGGGGGAGGGGAGCGGCGGTAGCAAGATAGGGAGAAGACAGGGAGGGATCGAGAAAGACGGCGTTGAGAGTCAGGCAATGAATCTTTCTGGATATGGCTGATACATCGTGAATGACTATAGTGAATAGGCGTTGGATCTAAGGCTACAGCAGCGGGAATATGCGGATATTCACTACAGGGTCAACAGAAGCACTACTGCACATGAATGTAGCTTTTCAGAATGCTCGTGTTGAATAACTGTATTGGGAATCTCAAAGATACCAAAAATCTATCAACATGGAACAACAGGACAGGTATATAGAGCACAATGTTATAAAGGCCGTATATACCAGAATCAAAGATGTTCATCTGCAGTTTTGAATACTTCCCGATCAGGCATATCCGGGCGAGCGCGGACAGAATAAGCATCACCCTCCGAATCCGCATTGGCCGAATAGAAAGATTCCAGATCCCCAGACGGCTGAGGGGCAGACAAGGTCTCGGCAGAACCATTCGTCGAGTTCTTATCGTTGACCACGCCGACTACTCCAGTGGAATTACGGACGGCCCGGGTACTCGCATTGTCCAGCGCAGTGATCGTTGTCACAGCTAGTGATCTTGCATCGTCGAGGATACTGGCATCTTCTCGGTCGGCGGTCATGCCGCTGCGAATCGTCCCGGAACCGGCCTGGGAGACAGGTCGAGGCTGTTCGGATCGAGCAGGAATGGTTCCAGCTGCATGCAGCAAAGTCGTTGTGCTGGCATTATCTGCATTGAACTGCCTGCTTTCATAGTCGGGCAACAGGATCATCGGACTGGCAGATTTGGCCCAATTTGACGAGGCCGGACGCGAGACTTCAGACTGGTTGATATCGTGTCCAGTACCGCTAGATGGTGGCTGGTCTTCTCGCCGACCTTCAAGCGCTTTCCCTCCGTTGACTTGCGTGCCCTTGTTAGACTCAGTCGGAAACGACTCGACATGATCCCGAGATCTCGGTCTATCCATAGACGCCCATGCTCTTCCACCGTCAACGCTCGTCAGCCTCGAACGACCCTCTTCCTTCTGTATCTCCTGTTCTCTTGCGAGCGTCTTCTTGTCATGCTTGCTAGCCATCCGACTCCACATCGTCATCTGGTAACTCTTCCGCTCCTTTCCACCCTTTTGAGGCAAAACTCCCGGAGCCAGTCTTCTTGCCGCCAAGGAGCTTGGGGGAGCAGTATCCCCATCAAAATCCTGGAATCCATGGGCCAATTCTTTTATCCGCTGCTTCTGCACACGCAGCTTGTCCTTGGCAAATTTCTTATCCCACTCCTCCTTTGAGGCCATCCATTTCTGGACCAGCTCCGGGTTCGCTACGCCGATTTTATCCCGCGAAAATTCCAGGACGGTATAGGAGGATGGGGGATCGAGCGGATATATGCGTCCTCTTTTGTCCACTCTTTGGCGGATCATACGATCTTTAAATGCAGGCAGTGGATCACCAGCCCTGCCGATGGACGCAACGGACGGTTTTGAGCTACCCTTGTTCTCACCGTTGGCCTCTGCATCGCGAGCGTCTGTTTCACTGGAGGAGGAGATGGGTGAGATGTCATTGTCGTCGAGGATGGCAATCTCTGAAGTCTGAGAACATGCAAGAGCCCAGGCACCGAATTGAGCAATCGATCGATACATGTACTTGGCCGGACGCGTAAAGCTAAGGGTCGGGGCAACGTGGCAGAGATCATCCCACACCTGCAACTGAACGTGCGTGCCAGGATATTTGTGTAAGATCTCACGATTCGGGTCATACTCGTCAAGAGTCTTGTCGCTGGGTGGATATGCCGTCGGATTTGCGGCCTTGTGAGCAGTGTAAAACTGCTCGTCCCTTAACCGCTCGCCTCCCCCGACGAGGATCTGCAGTGGGGGGAGGCCGCCCAGCGACGGTTGGAGTACCGGAGAGACCAGTGGGTGAGAGATGAGGTGATTGGGGGCGTACATTTGAATCTGGTCTTTAACTACGACTGTATGACCGTCAATAGGGATTTCGATGACCTTGGTCTCCTCGTCTTCTGAATGTTGCTGGGCCGCCGGGGTCGGTTCTGTCCGACCTGACCCGTGCTTCTCGACCGTATACCCCTTCACTGCCGTCTCATGAGCCTGGGTGTCCTCTTTTGGCACGGCTTCTTCCGCGGCGCTTTCTGGGGACTTCTGCTTTGCGTCCTTGATCGCGCGAATTTCATCGGCGTTTGGAGGCGGCCAGGCTGCAGAGGGCTTATATCGGAAGCCATTCGGTGGAATGTAGTCACCTGGACTTTCCGATAGCACACTGGGAAAAGAATGTGTAAGATCCACCCAGGGCGAGATCAGGATGGCTCCGGCGGGCAAAGGTAGTCCTTGGTCGCGGATGGTGACCAAGATCCTGCCAAGATTAGTGCATCTCCAGAGCAGTAGGTATGAATGGCACTTACGAAAGGACCATTCCACCGCCTGCGGAGTCTCCTGCAAGGATGATCTCTGTCGGATCGTGTTCGTTGAGAAGAAACAGATAAGCCGCCAAACAGTCCTGTAGGGCACATGGAAAGGGAAACTGTGGTGCCAGGCGATATTCCGCTATTCGTAGGGTTTAGCTGTCATTCCATACTCTGTGACTGGGCGTAACTCACTACACAATTAGTATATGGATAATTCGAAGAGGGGCCGGCCGTCTTACCGTGCAAATACCCGTCCCTTGAGCTTTCTAGCATGACGCTGCAATTGATACCGATGGGTCTCCACACTGCCAAAAAAGTAGGCACCGCCGTGAAGATACAACATTATGCGCTTTCCGTTCGGATGGTCGTTGGTGTTTTTCCTCTCCTGGTAATCCGACTTCATCTCGATCCACTCTCCTCTGAGATCCCCCGACGGTCCACGCCATTGCCACCACTTCTCTCCCCCCACACGCGCTGTACCTTTGCGACCAAGTTGCTTGATAAGAGCGGCCGCAGCAGAAGCGAGGTACTTCTCCGGAATGACGACCTTGGTTGTCTTCACCCAATGAGGGGCAGGAACCCGCTGGGCTGTGAACGCCTGGATATCCTCGACAGTGTGTTTGGCAGCATAGTTGAGGAATTGGCGAATGACCTGGATTGCCTCGTCGTAGGAGATATGGACGGTGGGTTTCTTGCGATGGGATTTCCGATGCAGATACTATCAAATCAGGCTGTCAGTGGACAGTGGAGAAGATGCTGGGCGATACGCACGTGAGAAACCAAGGTCGCAACGACAGTAGGCGTAAGGGAGACACCCAATGCGACCGTATTCAATGTCATGGCGTGATTGTCGGTGGATGAGATGGTGGGATATTCAGAGTCGTGGTGTTTGGGTGTATATCAGGAACCGGAACCGAGGTCGGGCGGTCCGCGGTTGAGCCTAAGGGGCGAAGATAATAAATGCAGGGGGAAGAATGTGTGTGATCTCAACTGCATCCCATGTTGGGTAATAAGAATGACCAGATGTACTTCTTATAGCAGGGATAATTATAGGGAGGGATGTCCACAAGAGATAGGACACTGAGCATAAGAGAACGACAGGAAGATGAGAGGATCAGAAGAGGAAGAGGAAGAGTAGAGAGAGAGAGAGAGAAGAGAGAGCAAGGGGCAACAAGTAGTTGGTGATGTCATCGCCCAATTGGGCACGAGCACAGACGAGGCGCTAGTCCTTTTTTGGTTTTAAAGTTGAGATCGTCAGAAACAAGAATTGAGCACAAGAAAAGGTAAGAATAAGATCATAAGGATATGACATGCAGATGGAGGAACCTGGTTCTTGGAATGGGGAGAAAGAGCTCTTGCAGAAAAGAGAAAGGAACAAGGACCATACTGGCACTCTATGGAGAATGGACCCAGAAAGGAGTTGCTATATCCCTGGAAGTGATACCAATAAGGGAGGTCCACTATAAGGTCAAAGATAGAGTAACAGATCTCCTCTTAAATAAAGAGTGGGTACAAGGTACTTAGTAACTATAAACCCTCTACTTATTCCACTGGTAGGTGTGTTACTATCTTATCTAAGGAGGATAAACTTTTGATAAAATAGAAAAAAGACCATGTCCCTATGGAGTGAGACTATGAAGCATTTCTAGGGAGGATAAAGGGTTTGCTTCAGGTTTAGTATAGTACTAAACTTAGAGGCTTAAGCTGGTTTGATAAGTCTTCTAAGGTGGTAACTTGGTCAGATTCTAGTTTCCATAAATTGGTGTGTAGTAGAGGACATTCAGGTTGTCTTTATATAAAAATATTGATTGTCTATAAGCATGCTATATAGGCCGTAGGTGGTATATGTGGCAGCAGCAGCAACAGTGTGGTGGGAGGTAATCATGGTAAGATAGGTTGCTTTACGATTGGAATAGCACAGCGCATGTTTAATACAGCTCTGAATCACATTCTGATATTATTCTAGACGAGGATCACACTAGACAGGTGAGGGTGAAGCAGGATCGTAAATACATACTAACTTCAGTGAATGTCAGACTTGTTTAGCATTCAATAGTTAGGCACCGATTCCTGTTCCAAACAATTCACTCCAGTCCAAGTCCAAAAGCTGATCAACGTCCTGCATGACTCGCAGATCAACCATATCCAAACACCCTTGATGATCCTGTTGCTTTTGTATCAGTTCCCTGGCTCGAACTGCCGTGCTGAAAGCTACATTAGCCCCCATTCTGAACTTCACCGGCAAGAATTCATTCGGCATGTCTCGAGATTGAAACTTGTCAACAAGTTGGCTGAACTGGTCGAGCAATGACAATGCACGAGACATAAAGTCTCCTGGAGTTACTGACAACCCTGGTAATAACTCAAGCCCCTGGTTGATTGTGTTGTTAAGTAGAAGCAGATCAAACTCAAGAGACTCCCAGTATGGGAACCGCTTTAATAGTAAGAGAAAGCAGATCGCGTTCAAAACAATCTTATGAAGGCGGACGGGCGCAAACAGCCATTTGCTTTCCATTGCAGAAGCCTTCTGAACCAGGCAAATCGCCGTGCTATAACCGCAAACCACCCAGGAGGACGGTGAGTTGGCTTGTCTACCTTCGTCCGCACTGAGGGCAATGATATAAAGCATGAGCTGAGTGCCGAGGTATACAATGTGATCTGCCAAGGACCAGGAAGCAGCATATTGAATCTCTAGCACGCGCAGGTCTGTCTCAAAATGGCGAACCATTAGATTATACTCATGGGTCGGACACCCGGTGGTCCATTTAGGGCCCCCAAGGGCTGAGCTAATCCGCGAGGCGACTGAGGCTATCTGCAATTGACAGAGCAGGGTTTCCCGAAGGCAGGGGCCCTTCGAGGCCAGTATCTCCAGGAGACCGTCATCGAGCTGGACTGTGGCCGGAAGTCCCAGCTGAGCACTGACACTGAGAAGAATGAGAATTGCCATCACTCGGATTGCCATTACGTGCTGTACTCGCCTGATATTCGAAACAAAGCACGCTACCCATGTCATTTGCCGTATATGTTCCACATTTTCCACAGTGGACGGATCAGCCAGGAATTCTCTTCCATGACCCGGTCTATGAAGGCCTAGGCGAAGTCCAAGATGAGTAGCCTGTGCAATGAGGGCATGCGATGGATCTTCATTTCTGTCGAATGGAAGTGGCCAGTGACAGAGTAATAATAGTGCTTGCATGGTCTGAATGGTACCACTTGCCGACAGCAAATGACTCGCCAACAGCGATCGCACCACATCAACAAGTGACAGGTAGAGGTCATAATGCTTTGACAATCGTCTAAGAGCAGTCAACATCACCACTGAGTAAAGGAGATCAGAAGAATGAGTGTAGGCATGGAAGCCTGCTTGACCAGGAAGAATGGGGAGGAACATGTGGTAATTGGCATAATATCTAGTATCCTGTTAGTGAGAGTCTCGTTAGTGACATGACCATAGATACTCCTACTCGTCCAACAGGGTCTGGACCACTGCTTGTGGTATGGAGACGCTCCCTATGGTTTTGTCCATCGAGGAAAGGTCAATCCTCTCGGTTTCTTCGTTTATACGAAGACATGAGCGAGTGCTCATGACATTGTTAACCCTACTCTGACTCTGACATCGCTGGTCGTGACTTTGCAACTGGTTCTTGAGTTGCTGCAGCTCTTGTTCGATTTCGGCTAGCTTCCTGGTCCATCAGATCAGTCATAATCACCACGGATCGTCGCTTCAACAGCTTACTGTCGCTTTTTTTGCCGCCGAAAAGACGGGTCGATTGAGCACACTTTGTTTGCCTTGGAGCATCTTGAACACAGAGCAGGAAGCTTATCGTACCGATCGCACGCTCGCTGCTGAACTTAGACTGCTTTCAGTAGTTAAGAGGGTGTTGTTTGCGAATACCTTCATTTGGCGACAATATACGCACGCCACATGGTCCACCTTTCTCCCTCTCATTCTGGTTATGTAGAGTCGATACTATAATTACTATCAAGAACAACAATGAGATCCTCATGGTCTATGAAGTGGTAAGCTTTTTGGGATGTCCAGCATCCAATGATCGCCTCTTCTCGTGCCGAGTTGCCGATGATGACTGAATTCTGGTGACTAATGATGATGGGACGGGTCACGGGTGGAAGCAACTAATAAAGTGCCCAGAAGAAATTAGGTACTAGAAGTTCGAGTCCCAACACCATTTCAGTGACTACATAGCATAGCTCATCCAGCAGCTCCTACTCAATTCTACCATCCTTCAATAACGTCAAACCTGGCACGCAATCCATCTGCAGGTGCAGCGCCGACTCCCCGCCGCGTCAATTCTTCTTCCCTGTTGGGGTCCTCGAGTTCCATCCGGAAACGACCTACAAGCACAGCAAGCAGACACGCCAATTCAGCCCTGGCAAATGTGGCCCCGATGCAGCTGCGTGGACCTTGAAGAAAGGTGAGAAATCCAAAAGCATCACTAACTCCTCCTGAATTCGCACATCCATCTTGCATCCAGCGCTCAGGGTTGAAGTCCCCAGCATCGGGACCCCAGAGTTCCACATCCACGTTTGTGACCGCCGGGGAGATGGTAAAGACGGTGCCTTTGGGAATATGATAGCCAGCCACAGTTGTGTCACGCAGTGCTTCTCGGATGGTGGACGGCACAGGAGGGTAGAGGCGTAGAGTTTCATTACAAACTGCTCGCAGATACAGCAGGCTATCCAGATGACCAGCCGAGGGAACCGATCCGCCATCAGCAACGGATGGCAATTGCGAACGAACCTCGTTTCGAAGGCGATCCTGTATCTCTCGATGCTTGCAGAGCGCGTATATGGCCCACTGAAGGGCATGGGACGTGGTCCCATGCCCAGCGGCCAAAAAAGTCATCATTTGATCCACCAGCTCGCCATCAGTAAACATTCTGCTATTGAGGGCAACTGTTGCTATATCGAGGTCTCCCTGGCCCGATGACCCTGATGTCCTTTCCCTCTTCTTGGCTTCAATAGCTCCGTGGCAAACCGTTCGGATGGCCAGGGATGCAGCCTTTATCTGCGTCATTCGCTTGGTTGGCAGCAGGGACACCACTTGGTCGGCATAATCAATCAAGAACATGAGACAGGTAGTCAGTGCATTCTCCAATGGAGATGGATCCTGTCGCAGCTGTCGATACTGCCGCATAAGTGAACTTTTCGGGTTTTGTAGGGAGTCAAAGTCGTGTCCCAGCCCGGCCAAGCCGATGATATCGAGCGTCGCCCGTGTTGCCCATCCACTCACCTCAACGACACCTCTGTTGCTGGTATTGGTATCAAGGACCACGTTCTCGAGGCACTTGGCCATCTCGACTGATTTGGACCAAAAAAAGGGATAGAGATCCTTTACGTGTCGGAAAGAAAACGCTGGCAGGAGACTTTTTCGTTGCATCTATACCTGTTGTTAACCCTTGTGATTTGAAAGCCTGCCGGTGCGCTGACCTTGTGGACCTCTCCTTCAGCCAGAAGCAACCCATTCCCTGTAATGCGCGACAGACGCCGTTGGACCGCTTTTGGTTTCACGAAATCAGAGGCTTTGGACACGAGAATATCCTTCAGAGCTTCCACGTTTGTGACGAGTACTCTCTCCTGATTCCCTGGGAGATAATATCTGATCAGGCCGCGGCTGGCGACTGTTGCCTTCCAATGCCGCAGAAGAGCAAAATGTGATGATGAACCAGACTTGGTATAGTTTCCTCTCGTCAGTGATCGTTCAGGTGGAGTAGGTAGATTGTTCAGGGGAGTAAGGAACTCTGGATACAAGAATGCCCGATAGAAAATGCGAAGAATGAGCACCGTGATGATGAGGAGGGCAAAGTCAGTGTAGGTGAGGTTCTGCAGCAGGGAGTCCATGGTGGTCGAGCAACAGTCAGTAAAATATACGAGCGGTATGCAGACGATTAGCAACCATTAAATTTTTGTCAGGTCGAAATCGAAATCGATCCTTCTCATATATCCTGTGAAAAAGCGAGGTCGCTTTGTGGAAACCGAGGTCGGTATAAAAACCGACTTCGGTTTCGTTCGCGCCACCACGCCGGCTTGACTTCCGTGTCTTATGACCCTATAGATACAAGACTGGCTAATATTAGAGATAATAGTTTTTGAGTACATATTCCTGCTAAGCACGACTCCAAAGTGGATAAGGTGGTTATGTAGGTACTACGAAGGTTGCAGTAGTGTAAACTGAGCTCTAAGACGGCAGCTGAATTTCTAGCTATAGCTGTTTTCTGCTTACTAGATAGTATAGATAAGAAGAGATCGAGTTAGATCACAGTCAGAGTCTCTGACAGAGAAATCTAAATCTAATGTTTTAGAATTTAAATAGAGCTATTAGTAGTGTAAAGCTGTAACAATATAACAGTGATCCTACTTAATCCCAGTTCACACCAGAATAATATACAGCGACCACTATCTTAGCAGTGTCGCGACCTGTATTACAGCTTAAGCTGGAGGCTCAGTTATGAAGGAGCATATCCTTCTGCACGCGTAAACAAAGGGCAGCAAATTTAAGGACCACCATAGTCACTATAACATGATACCCCATAGCCTTCGAAAATAATCAGTAGTGGCTGTATGAACAATATGAAACTGCAACATAAAATACAGAAGCACCGTACAGCAGCCCTTTGCTAGAGATAGAAAACTATTCCTTCTTCATTCCATTCAAGATCCAAGCCAATAGAACTGATTGAATTGTAAATTTGTGGCCTTAAGATGTCAGACAAGACAATCAATGCCCAGAAGTTGATCAGTTCCGAGAGCCTGTGTTCCCGATATGCTGTTCATGTGGTCCTCCTGGAGCATCAACACGACGTGCTGCAGCGACATTGCCTTCTGATGCTTGATGCAAGCCCTCTTCTTCCTGCTGCTTCGAGTGAATGGCATTCTCATAGTCATCAATTGGCTCATCATCGCGGGTCGTGCCGTGCACCTTCTTAGGTTGAAGAGGAGGGGATGCAACTGGTTTTGATGGCATTATAAATAAACAGGAGAATTAACAATGAGTATACTTTATTAAGTGATAGGTTAGTTAAATGGATACTAGCTCCAAATCTAAGTAGGCTGTTACTTTATATATTATTCTTATATGCTACGTCGTGGAATGATCCTACCATGACGTGATATTTTCCCTGAACAACCAGTCATCAATATCGTAAGCTTATAATAGCAATGGCATGCTTTACGAAGGGTAGCAATAGAGCAAGAATTCCTTTCATCCATTGTGGCAAGCCAAGAAGGTTTCCAAATTGCCAATCAACAACGTCCGATTTATCTCCACCAGCCATGGGTCACTGTGACATGGTACTGCAAATGGCACGTACTCGTCATATCTATGTCAATCAAAGGCAATCCATGCTTGATCAATTAACTATAACAATTGCTGAAGCTTGCCCATGGACATCGAGCAACCATTGGCGAACGCCTACAGAAGAACGATTTCAACAAGACTATACTTCTAAGGTAGATCTGCATTCACTACCATAACCCCGCGTGCTGTGCCCGCCCGACGCCAGCTGGAAGCTTTGACGAGATAGGGAAACCACCATCCAGGTGCAGCAAAAGTCCAGCCACAAAGCCAACCATTTGATAGCACGCATTAAGAATCAAAATGACAGGATGGACGGCGGCTAGTATGGTTGACGCCTACTAATGAGTAACCTTAAGGGTTTGAGCTGAGAACTTGTTCTCCAGCTCCAAGTCACCCAGAAACCCCAAGCCCAGCCACTCGTTATCGACATCTTTGTATTCTGCTTCATATTTCCCACCCAGAACCGCAGCCCGTATCACTGCTAGGAGTGCCGGGGGGCTCAAGTCTCCCGTAGTTACTCGTTTGATCGCAGATGCCAGCTCAGCATCAGCATCAACTCTCGACTCTTTCCATACAACTCCAGGAGCAGCATGCTTCCGTGCCAGAGCCAGAAGCTTCTGCTGGGTGAGGACAGTGTCGTGTATGCGCAGGACCCGATTTTTAGTGGCGCTCGCGTTCTTCAAAGCGGCCGCCACTGCCTTGCCAATGGTGTTCACACTTGTGGTACTGAATGGATGATTTCCATCGTCGTACAGGACAGCAGTGTGGCTTTCATAGTTGAGTGCGAAGGGCTTGGAGAGGACATTCTCAAGGAACGGGCCCACGGCAAAAATGGTATACTCCAGCTCTCCAGAACTGGCTTTCTCCCGTAGATACTGCTGGATCTCCAGCAGACGGCCATGGTTCGGGAGCGCGTCCGCTCTTGGGTCTACTGTCAGAGCACCAAAATCGGCTGGAACAAAGCGTCTGACGCCAGCTAGGATACTTGCATCAATCGCAAGCTTCTGAAGGGGTATTGCCTGAAGGGCCAAAGTAGATACAACAGCATCGTGGCCGCGTAGCGCAACCTCTAGGCTTCCTGCAGAGGAGTAGTCGACTTCAGCAACCTTCACTTCAGCTGGGATTCCTTGGAGAGAATCTCGGGACCTAGTGAAGACCGTCACCGTGAACCCGGCGTTGACGAGGTTCTCGAGCACTGCGGAACCGAGGAACCCTTTCTATGTGGTCACAATTAGCATCAGCGATGAGTATGGGCACAGAATGAACGTACGCCGAGCAGGGCAACTTTCTGAATGGAGGACATGTTGGTATAAATAAGCTGAAGTATATGAACTGTTATACGATTTGCTGTACTGATGTATGAAGCGTAGATGATGTTGAAAGTAAAGGTGCTGTTTATTAATGGAAATCCATGCTCTATTTATACACAGCTCTGGACATCCAGGTATCCTGAAAATGAGCACTTTTCATGGCGGCATCCCCACATGATCAAGATAGGCATCTCAGTCGTGGAATAGATCTCAAGGCACTTCAGATCGTCAATCTGTCCCACGTGAGCTGGTTCCATTTATTGAGTGCCTCAATTATCTACTTACATCTTCTGGTTGAGGCTTCGGATTGCTTCGGACATCTCATCTGCAGACTAGTGATAGCTCAATTCTGCCAAGGCGCCCACTTTATCCCGAAACGGGAACTCACTCGTGAAATTGCGCGAACGCATGGGAATAATAACGATGCGAGTTTCAAAGCCAATCTGACGCAGAGGATTTCTGGATTTATGATTGGATTATTCGAAACGAAGTCGGCCAAAAGGGCCCGATGGCCCCGATGCCGAATCTCCGTTTCGTGCTTCAAGTATATTTGATGGTGGCTCTGGTGAACCCAGCAGCTACCACACATCAACCCACCATCATGCCTCTCCGTAACCTGGGTAGACTAGGTTGTTTAGAATTGTAGGACTCGACGAATCAAGGTGAGTTTCACAGTATCAACTTCATATTTATATCCTCACGGTCCTGACGCAGTCGAAAATAGTGCAACGAGCTTCGACCGCGATGCTCTCAATGTGCGCGAGCTGGCCTAACATATTCCGGTTATCGCAACCCTGTAATCTTCCAGGATCAGACGGCGCGCAGAAAACAGAAATATCGTACAGCCGAGTGCAAAGTCGTCCAACAAGCCCGTCATTCTCAACCTAGTCGTCCCAGCTCCCCTGCAGGCCTAATACCTCGGCTGCCCGTAGAGGAGATTGCATGGTGGTATTACTTCGAGAATTTCAACATTATGCACCCATCCAGCGCTCCAGTTCATCGCCCATATCCCAGCCAATTATCCCCCGTTATTCCCACTGTGGCCTCAATTTGGTCTGGCAGCGTTAGCAGTGGTCCATAGCGACCCCCATCTGATGCAGCTTGCAAGGCAGAACTATTCGTCGGCTCTCAGGATTCTTGTACGCGCTATTGATGGCACCGATGAGCTGCGCCAAACGAGAACCGCAATCGTCAGCTTTAACTTGTTCATGTTTGAAGTGAGCCTTGCCATGCGGTGGCCCCATATTCAGGTGTGGTCTATACTAACTAGTCAACGTAGATGATTGTCTATGATAACTTCCATCCCGCATCTCACGGCTGCCTATGCCACATGCATGGCACAACCTCCTTGTTACGCTCCCTGGAATTAACAGAGGGCAGACCGACAGTGGAGATAAGAGCTCTTCTGCAGATTGCGTATACAGCGGTAAGCTTACTTAGTCTTTTTACACAAATTATATTTTCTCCTCTCAGATATGATCACTCTCAGTTTAGCCTACACAGAACCAGTCAATGGTGATGTTCATAGCTATTCCAGTCTGCTAGAACCTCCCTCCTCTTATTAGGCAGTCATGTTCTTCTTTGTTCAAGCTTGTAATACCCGAGTACAACTTTCTAGCCAGTTGGGTTAGGCATTCATATTATTAGGATGTTGGATTACAACCTAAAGGCGAACTAACGCTGCACCTGACTGGCGCGGGACATGCTTCGTGAGATGAGCAAGAATATAGGCTTAGCTACTGTGGAATTGACCGAAGTCCTCGTCCATACAGATTTAGAAGACAATTTAAAAAATGCACTTCACCAGAGATTAAATTGGTGCACGCAACTCGAATAAATGGGTTTCATTCAATAGAGTCCTGCCCCGTGTACGTAACCGTTGCCAGCCTTGCCCAGCTGATACTATCAGTACGGTTGAAACTCCGATACCTGCACGTCGTTGACATTGGGGGTGGTGTTGAAGACCAGCTGCACCCCTCGTCTGATCTTCGGCTGGTTGAAGGAGAACATCTTGTGCTCTACACAAATCATCAGCATAAAATCCAATCCGATCTGGGACCTGTAGATGAGATCGAAGAGAACTCACTGTCTGGACCCTGCACGCCAACTGTTCCCATTCGCCCGTTGTCCGGAACATCATAGTACCTGAAGGTCACGATATTCGGGCGTGCCTCTTCAATAATGACAAGAAAATGGAAGTAGTACTCCATCACATGGTAGCGAGTCACGTAGTATTCGATTTTCAGCAATCGTTTCGGAGCACTTCCTTCAATCTCATAGTAGATTCCATGTGGCATCCCCCTTTTGATAAGCAGATAGGTCCAGTACGGAAACAGGCAGTAGGGAGGGAGTCCCTCACAGTAGGGATGGAGTCCCTCGCGGAAGGGCAGTTCTTGGTGGTTGGTTCCAATAAACCAGGCATTCGCGCTAGGTGCCTGGTCCAGACAGATCATACCATTCTTGATGATGAAGAGAGTCGAGCTTGAATGGCCGTATACCTTGATGCTGAAAGGGAGATCTAGCCGAAACGCCTCGTCGTCGATATCCGTTTCGGCGCCAGAGAGGCTTCCAACTATAGCTTTCGGGTTTCGCAGCGTCTAGAATATACTCCAGTTAAGTCTTGCTCGTAAAGTACTCACGGCATCTGTGCCACTATCTGAGACTTACCACCTTATTCCGCAATGGCTCGGCCTTGGGTGGCGCCGGCTCTGTCTGATGTGTATCGCCCGCAGAAAAATTGTCCCTGTTGTTCGATTGGCTGATCCTCCTGATCACGGTACGCCGTTGCGAGCTGCCAGATAGGTTGCCATCACCATGTTCACCACTTGAAGACATGACCTGCGGGGTTTTTGCGGATAATGCCGTCAACGCATCGTTATCGTTACCGTTAGCAGCTTGGACTTTGCCGCTGCTGCCGCTTTGTCCGACTCTATTGAGTCCAGAGTCTTTCTTGGGAGATGGCGCTGCTGCCCCAGGATCCTGGACAACCTCTCCGGTCAAGGGCTGCGGGTCGCGCGAGGTAATCCACTCGTGCTTCAGCGCCTCAACAGCGGACAAACGGCCAGCTGGACCAAGAGTTTTGTGATGAAGTCCCAGCCCTTTTGTGATATGGTGTGTGGTTTATCCGGATACCAAAGGCCCCAACAGAGCTTCTTATAATCCAGAGGCCACCTAGGGAATAACACGGCCCTTGCTGCCATCTCAAATACCACGCAGCTTAACGACCACATATCCACTATATTTGTATACTCCACGTATTCTTCCTCAGTTTCCTGTATGACGTCCCCCTGAATTTCAGGAGCTTCATAGAGTGGCGTGCCTGTCCCCGTCCGTAACGCGGTCATCCCTCTATTCACATATTTAGAAACACCGAAGTCCCCTATTTTCACTGACCACTCCGGGCCTGGTGTATCGATGAATATATTCTGAGGAACTGTTGGTAAGTGTAGGGTGGTGAAGGGAGTGCAGAACTCACGTCAGGTTTCAGGTCGCGATGAGTGTAGTCATGCTCATGCATTAGTGCGAGGCCAACTAACAGCTGGCCGGTGATCTTTCGAATCTCATTTTCTGGAATACCTTGGCCGATATAGTCGCTTAATGTCCCATAAGGAAAATACTCCATTGCGATATAGATGTTCGCGCTATCTTCAAACCAGCCGAAGAATTCCACGAAGCTCCCAATATGAAGATACTTTTGAACGAAAGGTCAGCATTTAACAGACTGGCGATTGTCTCTGTACAACTAAAGATTTGCGCGATGATGAGAATGATAGGATACTTACCTTGCGTCTGGAAAAGTCGGTCATCGCAGCTAGTTCCCTCTTGTCTCTCATTAACTTCTTTTGAATTCTCTTGACAGCTCTCACTTCTCGCCCAGATGCTTTTCCGGAACGCAGCACCTCCAACCAAACAGTACCGAAGGTGCCTTTACCAAGCTCCTTCTCCCGCTCCCATCGTTGCACACTGCCAGGCCTTCGCAGCTCGGGCGGAAGCCGCTCATCTGACAATGTATGGATGACAAAATATGGATCGCGATTAACGACAGCGTTCAGCCGGTACTCATCAAAGTTTCTGCTGGCGGAAGCCATCGGTCACGAAGCCTGGAACCCTAAGGCTTAGGAAACCCCAGAGCGACAGGTTTCGGTGTGTCCTAGTCAAGTACCCCGGGAATCAGTAATTGAGGATGACGATGAGGATGAGGGGCGACCCCGCACCTTGGCTGAATGGATGCATAACGCAGCCTTGTCCGGGCAAAACAACCAACAAACCCGTTCGTCAGCCTCTCCGTGTACTAGGCCCTATCATGCTCACTGCTGCTCCTGTACCATGTATTGCGGCACCAGGACTAGGCTCGTCACCTTCGTTAGCGTTCACCTCATGCATGAGAGAGAAGCGTCAGCACTGTTTGGACCGCATTAGACCTTTAATAACTGGCCAGAGCCTCTTGGTCGTCAGCAGCATTGGTTGAAGATACGGTCTCTCCCGCGGGATACAGGCATCGACACTCTATCTCACTTTTATGTATAAGTGGATATTGCCAGATATCGAGGCCGGTACAGCTGAAGCACAAACGCAGAAGAAGAACATTGTGAAATAGCCAAGGCTTCAGTTCAAGGAACTATCAGACCTTTGATGGCAATGGCCGAGAAAGGCACCCTATGATATCCTTGTAAATTTTTCTGCGATACTTATGAGCCACTCGAGCTACTCGGTCCTCCAGATCTGGCCGGCTTCGATTGCAGTTCTATACCGCCCTACGATGAGAAAAACGAGAAGATGCAAGTTAGAACTAGAGATTCAGGGAACGGAAGCTTTACCAACACCCTGATGTCCAAGATGATCCCACCATTACATCTGATGCAGACCTCGGTGATCATGATCCATCCTTTACAAAAGACCACGATGTTTATAGCTATGGAGTGATTCTTGTTGAACTGGGCCTTCTAAGCCTTCTTAAGTCAGCTTTTTGAGTCTGGTTGGAAAGGCTATATAACCTCGTTATATAGTCTATAAGTATCTTTCAGGGAGCTTCTCCCTATTACACCATAGCCTTATAAGAGTGGTGCTATCAATTCAGTAATTGGACAGGCTATTATCTACTGTGATAGTCTAAAACCTGCCCCACTGTATCTTTATGAACTCTGATTATGTTCTGTTACTAATTTGCTCTGTGGTTCAGGAATAGTTATAAAACTCTTAGGATGCAGGCGCTGATTCAACTATCTGGGCACCCCTGCCATGTTGTATTTCATGATCTCTATTTAATGCAAGTACTCTCAATCGCACAATGTCTTGGCAAGTTGAAGCAGAAAATATGGTCCTATATGTATGTATGATGCCCAGAAGAGCTCATTGACATCAATATAGGACCGCTTACGAGCAATGTCCTGGACCATGTCAAAAGGCATCGTTATTCTTCCGAGCTTCTTGAGTTGCATCACAGCCGCATGCACACCTCTCGCAACAGCTTCGTCCGCCTGCGGATCTTATTTCAGCATAGTTTGATAGACGACTTTGGCTGCTGCAGCTGAGTAGACGCTTGTGAGAAATCCATCTCACGCCTCAACCTCATCGCAATCAGAATAAACCTCTTTGGGCGGCCAGAAGTCCGGCCCGAGGCTCCATGGCACCAGAAGCTCATCCCGGATCAAGTCTTTTTCCAGCTCCTGCACCGTAGAACGTCTGGCATTTGACAAGATCTGCCGAAGCCTGGACTCAAAGTCGGGGATATCCAGCTTCCCGAGCAGGCAGCCGTCCGTCCCAAGTGCAATGGAGGTGAAGATATCGCCGGAAAGGGCGGTATGAACAGCATTGCTATCGTCGGCGGGACAAGGGATGAGTACGTCCGTGGAACTGGCCCAAGCTCTCCGTTCCGACTCGTTCCTCTCGTAATAATCACAGTCGGAATCTTCCTTGAGCACAAGATCTTCCTCGTCAGACTGCTCATCCTCGGAGTCTCCATATCCGCCATGAACATCCTGGAAATCCTCCTCGGCAGGGCTGTTCTCAGGGTGCATACCATCAGCTCTGGTATACTCTGGAACAAAGGCACGCAGTCGTGAAACTGGCAATGTAGTCAAGTCTTCCACCACGGTCTTCAGTCTTTCAAATAACGCGGGGAAATCGACATACGGGAAGAGTGACTGCTGGCTAGCTAGCAGCCGTACGAACAGGGTTAAAAGAAAGGATGTATTCACTTCAATAAGCAGCGTCCCTCCTTGGAAGAATTCTGGATAGGCGAAGTCTCGATATCTGAATATGTCTGACAACTCGGGGGCGGAGGCATCGAGTAAGATGACTCTCCGGTTGGAGGGATTATAGCCCCCTTCGAGAAGACTGATCATAAGATCCAGAGAGTTGTATCTTCCCGGCAAGTCGTCATCAAGCGACGCTTCCAGGAGAATCTCCAATGGATCGCCGGTGAGATAAAATGGAGGGACTAGGTCTCCAACCGTTTCAACAAGTGATTGATGAAAGTCGATAGTCCTAAGCCCGGCGTATCGGATGGAGGAGGTGTTGCCAAGCGCGCGAAGGAAAGCAAGATCCTGGGCGGACGTGATTTGGCCCCACTTTACTGCATCAAACACAGATTCCAGGATATATGCCTGATACCTCGTCGAAATCCTCTTGCCGTGGGGAGCATCGCCAGCGAGCTGGGCAAATCCGGCTCGTGCCTGGGTAAAGAAACCCGCGCGGGCGACGGCGCCGATGAAATCCGGGTGCAGGTAGAAGGAATTATCAAAGACCCATTCCCCCATTGAATAGAGCGCTTGTGCTAGGCTGAGCAGTTCGTGGGCACTTTCTGGAGATAAATTGTCGCGGCACGATCCAAAGAACATACTCGCAATTGTGTACTTGCGACCGAGGGGTTGGCAGAGGTTGAGGATACGGGGAGGGAGTGTCTGTGCCTTCGCCTCTATCTCCAGCTTGCAGCAGCCAAGTAATCCCCGCATGAGATTCAGACGGCGGGCTTCGCGTGGTGATGGGTCTGCGCGGCGTATGCGTTGACCCTCTGGCGTGTTCATGAGAAATTCCTGGGCGGACCGATGTATGAGCGTCACAGTCCCATCCGTAGTCACTTCCAGTAAGCCCGCACACCGGATCGGCAACCGCTTCGATATCATCTCGCATTCTCTGTCTAGTGCCTCCTCCCAGGATTCGATATCCTCTGTCACGACCGCGGCTGCCAGCCCCGGTTGCAGTGCTAGAGCAAATAGCAACGGACTCGCTGTTTGGGTGAGATTAAGGTCGCCTACACATTCCAACATGAGGTTGAAATACCGAGCGGCTGTTTCCAGATATACAGCCTCGCTGTCGTTGAGCCGCCGCCACATCTGTTGATAGAGCGTGTTGAGATCGTTGGGAAGCGAATTCAGACGCTGTTCTTCCAGCTCGGCCGGGCTGTCGTGGTTGTCGTGCCCTGTTTGAATGCTCCGCAGGGCCAAAGCAACCCATAGGAATACCCCGTCCGCCTTGGAACAGATGGTGGACACCAGGCGACTAATGGTCTCTGCGTCCTCGACGTATAACCTTTGCAAAGTATCGTGGGCGTACTTTTCGATGTCAAGTCGGGTCAAATCCTGCACCCGAAACTGGGGGTATCTATGAAAGCGTCGTTGCAACGCAGGCTCTGGTCGGCTCGAGACGCAGACCTGCAGCCGCGGTAGCGAACACAATTGATCCAGAAGGCCGAACAGAGCCATGTAGTCGTCCATTTCATCAACACCGTCCAGGAAGATGCAAAAATGCTGTCCACAGGCCGGAACCACATCAACAAAAACAGCAAAGAGTTCATTGGTGGACCAATCACCGGGAAATCTCTTCCGTCTTGAGGTGGGAACCTTCTCCAAGACAACCCGACAGATATCTGGCTTTGTGTCTAAAAGCTGGTAAATCAAAGAGCAAAGGAGCCCTTTCATATTTCGTTCAAGTGGCTTCCCTGCAAACCATAGGAAATGGGACAAGACGATGGTGGTTCCGTTTGCATCATTAAGGATGGACTGGGTGCGCGGATTGTCGACCAAAAACTTCATTAGGACGCTTTTTCCCGAGCCTGCTTTGCCATTGATCCAGAATAGACGTTGTCTAGAAAATTGCAGCCATTCCACAAATCCATCCTACGTAAGAGAGTCAGCATGATAATCACATAAGTATGAAGTAAGCCGCTCCTCCTATACCTGGTTATTAGCATCGCTATTGCTACGCTGAGGATGGAAGATCCAGGAAAAGGTATCGTCGTGATTTGCTATAATATGGTTCCGCCGAGCCTTCATTGTTTCATAATGCAAGCTTCCCAACAGCCTCTCATGCTCTTCTTTTTCAATCCGGTTGTGTGTAAGCTCTTGTAAACGAGACAATATGTTGTCCTGGAGCTGGCTTCTACCGGAGGAAAGGCTGGTTTCAACCGACTGCTCGAGAGCTCCTAGCTTACTATCGATATGTGTCGTCATAGTTAGAAACCCTCTCTGAATGAGCTGGTCAAGAGTCGTCTGGTTGCGGGCACAGCATTCAATGAAGCCTTGTAATGCCCGGTCAAGACTGTTAAAATTTACTTGTTGTTCAAGAAGGAGTGCATCGTTCTGGCTGCTGTAGACTGTGTCAGTAAAGAATTTATCACGACAATGTCGGACATGGGCGTGTAACTACCAGATGCGAGCTATAAGTCGACTCTCTAGAACCTGTTGCCGATCATGCATCACCTTCTCCAGTCTCTCGATCTTCCTCCTTTTTCCACCCAGGGCGGCTTTGAGCCATCCACGGAAGGCAGCCGAATGCTTTCCCTTGGCTGCTGTGCCTGCGATATTGTCTAGCTCGACCTTTAGCTCCTCTGCGGTCTTTAGACTGCCTTTCGCAATGTCTAGCAGCTCCTTCTCATCTTGAACGAGAGGTCTTCCCTTCTCCAACGAATCCCTCAATCTCTCCAAGCCTTCTTTTATGTAATCGCTTGTCTGTGCGAGGTTAGGGTCCAGAGATCCGTATTTGTAGATAGCTTTGGCCAAATGGGCTCCATCTTGCACAAAACCAATCACCTGCATGACGTTGCACACAAGGCCAAAGACTGTAAGCGCTTCGGCGCCAGACATGGTATTATAGTATGGGACGAGCAGTCGGTGGGTGTTCAAGAGCAATGAGGGGGGCGCGGGGGCGATACTAATGAGAAGCTACATAACTATATTAACTAAGAGGTTCAGCTTCTTGATCAGGCTGACCGTTATGTAAGCATGGATCTTAACTTGGTTAGTAACTTAACTAAGTAGCATCGACCTTGAATATTCATATACCGCTCCTCGAAAACATAGTGGGAATCTGGAAATCTAGTAATACGTCGCTGCGGCCGCTGCTTGGTATGTAATCAACCTGAGTGCCATTGGAGTCGCGAGTGACGAAATGGGCTGCATCGTTGATGGAAATAGTTTTTAATGGTATTGTAAGGGACCTTGGTTCCATGTAGCTACCATCCAGGTAGACAACAGAGCCGCTCACAGAGAGGGTTGCATCGACGAGGCCCTCCTCAAGAAGTGCTGGCTCCTTGGGTAGATAGCCGCGCAGGTAGACAAAGAAGACGCGGTCGCTTCGGAATGTCAAAACATTATCATTCCAGCGGCACATCAAGGAGGCGATCTTACGCGACAATAGGCGTCGGGGCAACCTCAAGGAACTCAACCTTCAATAGCTGATCATCTTTTGGTACGGTGTCGTATATAGCATCACTGTGAATGGGGACCTTATCTTGTTTAAGCATGATGCCCATGCTAATGAGAGATTTTGCTGCGCAGGGCTGGCGTTAAGAAGGACGGCTAGTGCAGCGGCGCAAAGAGACAGGAAGTGTGGGAAAGTCAATTTCATCATCTGGCGGCGGGGTGGATGGGATTTTGAGACGGCTTACGGTGTGGGAGTGAGTAATCAGGCACATAGCACTGCATGAGTGTTGGCTTTATGTCAAGTGACTCCCCTCTCTCCTCTGACCTAAAAGTGTACCAAGCCTCACTCCAAAGTAACATATAAATTGTTGCTGTCAAAGCCTCCAAGGGCCAGCTCGCTATGGCACTCTGTAAGTAGGCGATTCGGCTTGGGGACTTCGCTGCTGGAGGTAGTCAGCGACGATGAACACAACCGGGCGAATATATATTTTACAATTAGCAAAGTAAAACTCTTGGTTTCCACTACAAATGGTACGCCATAGTTGAGGTCCAAGGGATCTATTTAGCTGAGACCTTCCTCCCCCAGATAGCTATATTGATTCACAATTTGTTTGACAAGAGCACAGCCAGTTGAAGACCCTATCTGGTTTGCCTGAACTGACATTGCTTTTATGAAAGGATGAAAGTACTTTGATTCTCTTGATTAACAGTATATCGGATGACAGAGAGAGGCATCTGCGGATATCGCGTATTAATAGGCTTATATCACTATCAAATAACATGGAGCTCACAGATCTCGAGCATGAATAGTAGGTATAAGCTCCTTAGATCACGCCATCTAGATGTGCATTGGGATAGAATCAAATCGCGTAGGCAGACATTGTATATTCCAGATATCACCACGCCTCTAAACTGCACCCGCCAAGTCTGCTATGCTGATGTGGCCTTTCTCAGCATGACTCACCTCCTAGTAGTTAACTAACTATTGCTTCCAGTACATGTTTGCCCTGTTGGCACACGAGATCAAAGTCTATAAATGCCTGGGCAGCCACAGAGGGATCATTCCTTAATTTCATCAGCTGCAGGTAGCTACAAACCAGTAGTCTATTGCCTATTGCCAGGCTAGACAGTCCTCCCATAAGCAGAGGCGCTTTAGACAGTATTTCCAGTTCATGGCAGTATTATGCCTTATATAGATCAAGACAGTGTTTTGACTTTCAATAACTGCAAGAGAAGGCTGTCAGAGACATAGATAGATTTAGTAAAGGCGGCAGGCTGGATACAGTGTATACTATACCCCTTCTATAGTAATCATCTATTTATTCCCATACTTCTGCCTCCTCCAGCATGGCCCAAATAAAGAAGTAGGACCAACAGATTTTAACTGTTGAGATCAGAACAATAATCAGAGGTTAAAGAAACAGCAAATAAGTATTTCCTAGGAATGCCCAGAGGAAGAAAGGTAATAGAATGGCCCTTTAAGAGGCCACAGAATACCTAAAGGTATGTTATGGGGGCTGCGGCCTAGGGGGTAGGTGGTATATAAGCAGGCTCTATTGCTGCTTCCGCTCCGACGTACATATATTGCTCGCCTTGGACATACACAACTAAACGTCGGTAATATGGCAAGGGGCCCTGGTTACGTTATCATAAAGAGCTCGATGCCGCAAGTCGTCTCCAAGAAAGCTGCGGCCTCAGTTCTGGAATCACCACTGATACAGAAGCACGAGAAATACACCGAGCATGAGGTCCCAAACATTTGTGTGAAAATGAAAGATGAGTTCATGAAGGTGAGCCTGAAGAAGCCGCACAATATAGGGGTGCTGACCTCGCAGCTGACGCATAGTTATCAATTCAATTCAAATTGTCGTCCCAGTAAGACAACCTGGCTTGTGTTGTGTCGTAGTTATCTGTTTGCCTGAAGAAAATAAAGTCCTGATCCCAGTACAGAGCATGTCCTTCAGTTGCACCAGAGAATAGTGCTTCAGTATTAAGGAAAACTTGATCCCATAACGAAGTATGATTACTGGGTGCACTGAAGCTCTGTTGTGAAGTTTGACTATTCTGAAGGAATTGTCTATGCCAGCGACCCCCTGACTGATTCGATCATCGGATCTGTTGCATGCACCAAACCATTAGCTTTAGCATGTGAAAGAGACTGGTAAGATGAACTAGTTCTGTTAAACGTCTCCGGCTGGCAGTTGCGATCTGAACACAAGAGCCTGAGTTGATTCTACAGGGTACATTATCCGTATGGTCCCTGTGACTAATGCTAGCTGCCCCTTTGCTAGCGTTGCAAGGGTTCGTAGGCTGATTATGCTGGTTCTGACAGAAGTATATATCTTGCTGCCTGAGGCAGATTCCTTCCACAAAGAACAGAAGATCCGTGGTTCATGATTCATCTTCCTTCCATACAACATCAATCATCCTTCTTCCCTCTCACACAGTCTTCCTTCCCCCATCATCCATCCACCTCACATCCATCATCATCCCTTGTCCCCGCTCACATCGTTTTTGCAAATCCTCACGCTATCATGGAACTCGAGTATTTCCCCAAAAGTGTATGGGTTGGGAAGCGCATTGACTTTCCGGACGCTGGTTCCTCATGGACACTAAGGGAAAAACTCACAGAACACTCCTACCGTCTTTCCAAAAAAGACGCCGATGAATACGAAGCTACCCCGAGTGCTGGTGCGACCTTTAAATGCCAGAATCTCGAGAACCCTGCCCAGGAAGCCCTTATGAAGATCCATATCCAAGTCCCTTACAGCGGTACAGAGTTCCGCCCCTCAAGTGTTCGCGGCACTCAAGCCTCTGCCAACATCCCAGAAGACTTGGAGGGATATATCGAGGCTCTTCGGCGCCTTCGTGACTGCAAGTTCACACCTAAGCTTCTGGAGCATAAAGTGGATGTCCAAGAGGAGGACGGACTTGTTCCACGCGGCTGGAGCGTCTATTTGCTCGCTACGGCCGTCCCTGGAATCCCACTTGCTATAGAGGGCTCCCGGTACGAATATGAAAACCAACTCACGTTCCTCGTTCCTGACGGGGAGTTTTGGAAGAACCTGGATAGACCCACCCGAGATGAGATTAGAACTCAATTTGAAGCTGCCTACAAGTATGTCCGCACTAATCCACTGAAGCCAAGACTAATTCCTTCAAACAGTGACATCACTGCAAAGGGGGTCCTATGTGGCTTGGCAACGTTACGAGACATCTACTGGGATTCGAGTACCAACTCCTTGTATATTTGCTGCTTTCTACGATAGTTTAGGATCATCACTAATTCATCTCTCATACAGGAAGATCAACACCCAATTCGAGCCTTTCGGTGATAAGTACGTCACCAAAAGCCCTACACCTTGGAGTACCCAATACCTCGGCGTCTATGGTCTGGCGCTGAGACCGCAAAGTCTTCGCTTCCCATACGATCCGACAATGACTGTTCCACAACTGGAAAAGATCAGGTGGAGGTTTTAGCTATCAGAATGCAATAGAAAACAGCGTGGATTACATTCATTTACTTGTCGTGTTTATTCAAATTGTAAGTAATAGTAGATCAATTCTCCTGCTCGAATTCCCCACAGTCCAACAAGACATTCCTCAACCTCCCTCCCGCGAAGCAGCATATACCATGGCTCACCTGCGAGCCAATAGTCGATTTTGCTGCAGCTTCGTGTCGATTCGCTGTTGCATGCTCTTCATAGCCTTTGCGCAGGGGAAGAGCCAGCTCTTCCCGAACCAAGCTGTACAACTTTCTCGAGACGCTGCAGAGGTCCGCCTTGGTTGGTGTCGCAGTCATCTCTCCAGGATTTCTCGTCAATCGAGTACGGTGCACCGTATTGTAGCTATGTTGGAGAATCCCCATGACCCTAATCGTCCACTGCCGAATAAGTCATGCAGTTCATCCGAACAAGTTCAAGTATCCGGACACCAATAACATTAATACCCAGCATTGATATTGAGGAGGTAAGATAGGTCCTGGATGTCTAAATTAGGAATGCCTCCTTATAAGATAATGAATCTACTGACTTCACGGGAGATGCGTACCTAACGGTTACATGACCTGTGTCTTTTCCTCTCATCTTCCTCCCACCACGATCACTCTCCAGCTTCCATCTGCTGTCATCACTTCATTCTTGTCGGGCACCTCTTCCCTCTTTGTTCCCGTCTCGGACAATGGAGGAATGCTCCCTCGTTGATCCATTCAGTTATTTCACATTCTATGGAAGTCATTAAAGCTGACAATAGGCATAGTCTGGCTTTGCAAAGTTATGCTAACCGTATTTTGTAACGTCAGCGAAGACTATAAATGTAGCACCCTACCAGCAGTGCTATAGGAATGGTAACAGAAGTGTTCTGGATGCTTTACGGCCTTATTGATATACCCAGCATCCTCAAAACCGGTAGAGCGTTGATTATCCAAGTTTGCACATCAAGAAGTCACTATAACATATCATCAAAGAGTGTCGAATGACTGTTTAGATTTCCTGCCTCCGTTTCAAAGCTCAGGTCGTCAACAGTGCCCATTGCAGTCTCCTCCTGCTAAAGTCCCACCAGCGTCCCCGATCGCTCTCCAGGAACCAGCAGCGACAAGCCGTTCAAAGAGTAACTGTATATCCAGGAGTGTCTACATTATTAGCTCATCATTTAGCTGACCTTGGCACAGGTGGACCTCAGTAACTCACCGGAGCCATTCACCCTCAAAGCCTCATCGAACAAGGCAGCAGGAAGACACTGGAAGCATCCGCCACATCTTTGATTGCTGCAATACCAGCAGCTTATAACGGGGCCATTGCAGCCATATGAACAGCAGGATGTCGCAGTCACATATGTGAACAAAGTCATAAAGGAAATCACTAGCAAAGATTGGGACCTCATTGTGAGAGAAGAGATAGTAGAGAAGACTTGGACACTTGTGTGAGACTGAATTTGAAGGACGACTAGATGATGGGATTCAACTTATCATTTCAGATCATTTCAGAGAACCATGAAGCCTTTTTATACACAGTATGACCCTTGTCGTAATAAGGATGCTTTTATCCCTTGGAGATACATGTGGTAGTAGTCCTATATGACTTACAATCCTATAATATGAACTTGGTATTAACTGCTGCTTCGACCTTCGCTCTTGCTTGCATTCTGAATGGCTAGAACATAAGTGAGCAAACACCCTAAATGGAAGCTTTGGAGCCACCCATGATATAATGCAGGGTCTAATGTAGCAGAATATAGTTGCGGGCCGAGCTGCCGATGACTTAGCTAACTACTATTGGCTTCTATATATTCCTTATTTAGTTAGGTTCCTGCGTTATCATATTAGTCCATACACTAACCCAAGGAGCCAAGTAGGATTATAACTATCTCTACTGGGATGGTAATGCGGAGTAAAAATTAAGAGACTAGCTCAAGTGGCACAGCGTCAAAAAGCATTACTTCTGCTCGGCTAGTTATATGGTTCGTAGACACCGCCGTCTCTGATGGAGTTAGCGCTGCTTGGAAGAGGGGTAGTTCTACTTATTTTCTTGGCTAAGATTGGTTTCTCTAGTTTAAACGAAGGCTAAGGATGCAATCGAGCATATGCACATATAGGAGCACAGACTGAAGCACCGTTTCTGGAAGTAAAAGATGTCTAAGTACTTGAGATGTAGCTAACCAAAAAAGACGGACGATGTGGGGTATTTGCGAGCCAGGATCATGTATCAAGCAAATTCTTTCCCAGTTCGACACGGAGTACATTCCTGCTTCTCCTGACCTTGAGATTTTGAGATTACTAGCATACATGGCCTCCTTCGGAGACTGACTAGCGGTCTACCACACCTAAATGGCTAACAGGAGATGATTGGCCTACAATGGACTAACGTATAGCTGTGGTGCTTACAACGGAAACTTAGGACAGAGACGGAAGGACTACTCTTGAGCGAGGCTTAATGCATCAGTGTTCGTGAAGACAAAAAAAGGCTCAGAGATGCTCCTTCCTCTAGTTGTGGAGGGGAAAGATGCTATGGAACATAATGCAGGGATGAGGATTGAGTAGCCTAGAATTGGGTTACTTGATTACGCGTCGGACTAGTCATATAAAGGAAAAGGCAACAAATGTAATACTCTTTGGAATATAGCTCCAACCATTGAGTGATCTTGTACTTATTGCACCAGGATTGTTCGATATGTTAGTGTCTGGATCTGGGTGTGGAAAACCCTCTGCCACAATAGTCCAAACCGGCTCTGAGGGAATCGGGGGATAATCCACGTCGGCGGCGGTCATGGCCGCATGGCCCAATATTAAGGGCAGCTCGTTATAGACGCAGGGCCTCCAGGTCTCAGAGAAATAGTCATTGTTACTCTCCTTGGTGGTAATGCATGGCCTGATCAACAGCAGGATTGTTGGAAGTATCCCTGTGGAATACCAATATTAAATAAAAATGTCCATCAACGCGCTGCTCTTTCACACCCCCCAAATATCTTGCCCGGGATTTCCAGGGGTGTATACTTGTATGGACATCGTCTTGAACACGGCGATGCCAGCTGCGCTCAGTATGGCCTCTACTAAATCTCATCCCTTTCCAATCTTCTGGGGTCTAGACTCTAAGCGTACGTTTTTCAATGATGTCCATTCTAATGGTCGAGACATATTCCTCCATCATTATAATACCCCAGGCGACCCAAAGATGGGGCTTAGAGATCATCTTTGCGCAGGTACCAACAGACTGATATTGATACCTTTGTGGTCAACAGCCGATTCGTCCGGGTCTCCGGGAAGAAGAGGTCAACCAACACGAATATTCGTCGCTAAACGGGCGGGCAAAGGTTCACCCGGGGTCTCGTTAGAGAGCGCTTAGACTTAATAGTTCTGGTCAATACAAGTCGACTTGATCTCACATCATTCCTCCGTCTTTGACCTGGACCCAATCAAACAATACACCTGCCTATCCTGAGGTCCATCATGGGGCAATATTGGCTGCCCTTGGAAATCATCTCCCTGGTCATTTCTTACCTCGATGTCTCCACCAACTCCAGTCTGATTCAATATGCAACAGTTAGCCGGGAGTGGCAGGCCTGCATTGAGCAGCGCACGTTTGCAATCCTTAAGCTGAACACCCCCCAGCGACTCAAGGAACTCTCCCAAGTTGTTGCTAGCAATAAGCAAAGACAGAAATATGTTCGGGAAATTCATCTCATTATCCAACTTCAGCCATACAATATAAGAGCGCGTGCCTACTTGGAGACAGCTGCCGAGCACAGTCACAATAATAAGCTTTTTGTCCGGACGATACAAGATATTCTCCGACTTTTAGCAACCTGGCCAGAGAACCACAGAGGAATTGAACTATTCATTCAGGCACAGTCCACTATCTACGGCAGCAGGCGGGAAAGACCACGACGAGAAGCAGATCGTGATACGCCAGAGCTGGACCAACTAGACTTGAGATTTGAAAGATCTTATCTCCATGTCTCTGAGGAAAGCCTGAAGAGGATTCCGCCTGTAACGGCAGTGACTACACTTACTATCTACGGGGGGTCGAGATATGAACGGTTGATTAGGCCCTCAGCAACCTCTGTCATTGCGTCAAAGATGCCACGGTTACAGAATTTGGTACTGAACCTCCGGGATAATGAAAAACGAGATCAAGACCTTCGCAAGCATAACCGGGCTGGTAAGAATCATCGCCTTGCATAAATATCAAGCTGACCCCCTCACAGAGTTTGCGAACTCGTTTCATCTCTTGCCACAATCAGTGCAACGATTTGACCTTGTATTCTACAATGAGGCACCCGGATGTGAGGTTTTCGACCCAATTGACCTCGTTCGAGGGAGAATGGACGACCTCTTCAGCGCTCAGTTACGGGGTTTTTCACAACAGCTTACATCCCTCTCTCTGCAATACGCTGTTGTGGGGAAAGAGTTATTCTGGCCTGCTACTACCGACGAGAATTCACGGCTCCCATTTTGGCCAAATTTAACAACATTCCGCCTCGAGTATCGGGACACAAGTCCTTCCGGAGAGTGGTATTTTGAAATAGGTCCTATTGAGGAAGTAGAGGAAGGGGGTGCTGTACGGCCGCTTCGTCAGAACCGGTATCCAAGGTACCGTGCAAAAGCATCAGTGGGACTTCTCCAGCAATTCTATATCTCGGCTGGAAGGGCAGCGCAGCGCATGCCGCGGCTGCAATGTATGGATTTGAAGTGCTTTGCTCCTTTGGTAAGTCACGGGTTTGTATACGAGGTAAAGGGAAAAGCAGCAACAGCAATATGGACAGCTCCAGCTGAATATGCACCAGAGGAATGTGTTGTGAATGTTTGGAGAGATGCCGCTTTTCAGCATACTGGCGAGGAATCGAGTCTAGAGGTTGAGCTGATAGACAGGACGGATACGGCTTGAGATCTTTTTATTGCTTTAATATTCCTGGGTATTTATGATAGTTGAACATATCTCTGTACATGAACATCGGTCACTGCCACCTAACAACTATATGAATGATATCAGCATTAGGATCCTCTTCATTAAATCACATAATCACATTAAACGCAGACAATAATCATTAAACATAGATACTGATCTGACTAAGTGCTCCGCCGACGAAGCCTCACCTCAATCCCCTCCTGACGAACAAAAAAGCTATTATGCGTCTTCCATTCCCGCATCGGATCCGCCAATTCAACCTCATACCTCGAGATCAGCGTGGCCAGGACCTTGTACACCTCCATCATCCCCAAGTTCCGACCAATACACACCCGGCTCCCCGCACCAAAGGTCAGGTCCGCAGCATTCATCCGCTTGAGGCGCTCCTGGTAGACCTCCTCGGTTTCGCGGGTGTTGTCGCGAAGCCACCGCTCCGGCCGGAAGGATTCGGCGTCCTCGCCCCAGACGGATTGGTTGCGGGCGAGTACGTAGGGGTTCATGCCGACGATGCATCCTCCGGGAATAAACTGTCCGTCTGGGAGGGTGAGGCCTTCGTCTGGGACGTAGCGCTCCAGACACATGGCGACGCCGGGGTGCATGCGCATGGCCTCGCGGATTACGGCGTTGAGGTAGGGTAGATCCTGCGCGGTTTTGAATGGTACGATTGTTGATCCCTCGGAATGGAGAGATGAAGTCTCGTCCTGCAGTCGTTTCCACACGGCCGGGTTCTTGAGCGCAAAGTACAGCGCCGCATTGAGGGTGATGGCGGTGGTGTCTGCGCCGGCGATCATGTTGATCATCAGGTAGGAGATGATCTGGGCGTCGTCGACCACATTGGGGAACGTGGCTTTTGCTTCGATGAACTTATCGAGGAAGTCTGGCTTGCTTGGGTCGTGGTATGCTGTATCTTTGCCCTGGAGGCGGTCGACGAGGTGTTGGATGGAGATGTTGGTGATGTTCCCGAACGACGGCGGGCCGATCCGGTAGATGGGGTTCTTGTCCAGGAGGTGGTCGAGAATGGGCAGTTGACTCACCAACGCAAAGTAATCCATGGCCTTGTCGGAAATGGCGATGGTGTGGTCGAAGTCATAGCCCTTTTCGAGGTACCCGATGGGTTCACTGAAGGTGACTTTTCCTACCACGTCCCAGGTATCTATAACCCACACAAATAAGCAAGTACACTAGTGACTAGGATGCCTCACTCACAGTAGAGTAGCCATTGGCCAATGTCACAAAGGCTTCCAGCTTTCGGTCCATCAATAAACTCCTCCTCCAGTCTCCGACACAGGAAACCAATCGTCTCATCGATATGAGGCTCCAGGGGCAACACACCCGACATGGAGTAATGCTTTGCAATTGGCCGCTTCTGCTGCGCGTGCACCTGCGGATCACACTCGCTGAAGAGATTATAAATAATCTTGCCGTTGTTCTTCGCACTACTTCCATGGTAGAACTCGGTTTTGCGGTAGTCGCCGCGGGTGCTGTATATGGTGCGGATCAACTCGGGCATATCCAAGTCGACCACATTGGGCGCGATCCGAACAACTGGACCGTACTTTTTGTGCAATTCAGTGGTAATGATATGCACTTTTCCCTTTCGGACGTGGTATATCCGCCAGAGGTTGGTCCATCCTGTCACAAGTACATCTATTAGAGCTGTTGCAAAGGAACCGGGGTATACCTCACATACCTGCGAGAATTGGACCGGGGAAGCGGCGCAGAGGGGAGATGAGATACGTCACCAGATACCAGACAATGAGAGCAGCCCATAGAGCTCCCAAAAATGGGTTGACGAGGCCTCTCCGTCCGTAATCGGACGCCACAGACTGAAATGCATCCATGAGAGATGACAATGTAATGTGTTTTTGGGAATGAAACAGAAACTGATACAGAATCGACAGGGGCATCACCCTGGGATGTGTACTATATTTACGCACGTCCTACGGCGATTTATCGCTTGGGGAGACTTCGACTGCAGATTGAAAGCTGGGGTCTAGATCCTCGGTTAACGCCTTGGTAACATTCACTAATGCACAGACGTGACAGAATAGGTAACTTGAATCCGCACGGGCCGTCTTCAGGGTAAAAAGTACCGTTGTGGCTTCCTGAGAGATCCTCAAGATTGGTCCCATCGGACGAGATGCCTACATGGCAAGGACCCGATTGGAAACTCTCAGAGGTATCCAGGCCGCAAGTGCCCTGTGCGTCCTGTCAACCCGAGAGCGGGGGCCAGATGATACCTTGCAGGGCTAGTCGAACATCACACCTACTCTGCCGCCCCAAGTCCGATCATGATTGGAGGGATAAGAGGTCCAATATATACGAGCTAGGACCTATCACAAAAGAGACTTCGGAAGAAGTTTCCTGACCCTCTCCTGTGGACCGCCTCTAAATCAAGGTTCTTTCGATTTCTGGGATATGTGGGCACAATCAATCATCCCCCAAATTGAATGACAATGGCCGGTATCTATCAAGTTGATGGATCATCGAGGCGCTCGTTTCGGAATGCAGAGTATCAATTATTGGATCTCCAGCATGCCGTTAGGATGACAGCTCACAGACGCTCTATTTTGAGTAGAAAGTACGAAACAGCATGTATATTTATCCGCTTGAAACCAGCAAGCTGAACCAAACATTTCCCTCGCCCAAGGTCAAAGAAACACTATCCTCAGAAGACCGGACTTCAAAATGGCAATGGATAAAGGAACAAAAGCCATCGCCGTCATGTGGGCGATGACTATACTATCCTTCATCCTGGTGCCTCTGCGCATGTACACGAGAATCTTTATTATCCAGGCACTAGGGCTGGACGATCATGTGTACAACCTTGGCTGGGTACGTTCATAGCATTATCTCCCGCATGTTCCGTTGATTGACTGATACCAGGTCTTCCTGCTTCTATACACCGTGTTTCTCACCATTTCCAACCGGCACGGATTCGGACAACCGATCATGACCTTGTCCATGGACGAAGCGGTGCACGCGATTTACTTAGAAATGGTCGGGCAAACGTTTGCCGTCCTGGGAATGGCAATCGCCAAGCTGTCTCTGGGTATTTTCCTCCTCCGCATTGTGGTCAAGACGTGGCATCGAGTGTCGATTTGGGTGTCAATGGTCAGTCTGTCCATTGTCTCGGTCATGACGGCCGTGATCTTCTGGACCCAGCGGCTGCCATCAAAGTCCATTTATGATCCGCGCGTCCCCGGGCGGACTGTCGTCAACGTTGTTCCCTTTTCAGTATTACTTGGCTGTAAGAGTCTGTTATGAATGACAATCAGACCTTGAGCTGACCGATCTAGCATGGTGTGCCGCGGTGGATTTCTACTTTGCCATCCTGCCTTGGATCTTCATCTGGAAGCTGAACATGAAGCAGAAGGAGAAGTTGGTCATCGCCATTAGCTTGAGTCTGGGCTTTATGTTTGTTGCTATCCTTCCGTGTCTCGCAGTAGATGCTGACTGACTGTCCCAGAGCCGGAATCTGCGGTGTGATCAGAACAATTGATTTAGGCGGACTATCAAGCTCCAACTACACCGGTCAGTAGCCTCCCCCGTGCCGTCCCTGGGACTTCATAGACTGACATACTTGGCACATCGCAGAGGACACAGTTGATCTGATCATCTGGTCAGCTGTCGAGCTCGCAGCGACACTCATCTGCGTCGGCATCCCCACCATTCGCCCCCTGTACAGGCATATCGTCCACGGTTCGCGGTTCAAAGAATCCAACGAGGGTTATAAGAAGCATGACGAGAGTGGCGAGTCGAACCCGGGAATTCCCATGAAGCCCCTAGGTAGAAAGCCTCGAAAGGGTGATCTCGAGACCACGACATCGACCGTTTTGGGAGATACTGAATTTGATATGCCTCGCGGCGAGACATCATCGTATGTTCAACATGTGAGGGAAACGGACGAAGAGAGGCTCGTCAGTTCTCCAAGAGGGCCGTATGTCAACTCCATCCAAGTGCATGAGGAGGTGACCGTTGAACGGAGCTCAATGTTGACTGGCTAAGGCTGTAGGCGCTAAAAGAAGAAGGAGCCACAGTAGTGAAGCTGTTCCCTTGGGGCTCTACCATACCTTACTTGCAGGAACTGAGCTGCTTGGGGCGGGATTGGCTGAATTATTGACGTTATTGAAAGTAGGGGGCTGACTGTATTAGTCAATTATATACCCAAGACTAACTTGGATGCTGTCTGCTGCATTTATGAGCAAACCAACTTCACAGTTTGTGTATATAAGCTCATCATAATCCATTTCCACTGCACGCACCAAACCCACTCATTTCAACTTCTACGCCACCACAACACCTCTTTCAAAGAAATTTGATCAGATTTTGATCACTTCAATATTAACAAATGCTGGGTGAGCAAAAAACATACAACAGCCGGGATTCGCTGGTGGTCACCCACCCAACTACTAACCGGCCGGCGTGTGGCTTAAGTACGGCTGAGCGGACGGGAAGCCCTGTTTTCCACACCCTATGGTCGTATGTACTAGAGATGAGCAGGATGGAAATCATATTGGGTGATGAGTAGGGATAGTTTGTGTCTATTCAAAGGCCGTGGTATGTTTCGGGCCATTAGACGCTCAAAGCCCTTGCCCAGAACTGACAGGGGCGTGATTAGTATGTACAACTAGACGTGGGGCTGGACCAGTCTGTCTATTGGACCACCCATCACAACCTCAAAATTTGATTTGCTGGACCTGAATGATGTTGAGGGGATTCCTGGGTATCTTGCAAGAATACCAAAATGATCATATATGGGAGATAGCTGGAGGATGACTCCTCTCAAAACGCCACGGAGACAGGCGCAGCAATAGCCGGGAACTTTGGTTTCGGCCTTTTTTGCGACTCAAGTATTGGAACTAGTCCTACCGCATTGTTTGGTGTCTATATTTTAGTCTTTTGTATGTCGACCATGTTCCCCACCTCTAGCCAGCGGAGTTGTCATCCAGAGTCAGCAATCATGTAGATACGGCGCAAAGCACTTCCCCGACCCTGTCAAGCCTTGCAGTAGCGTCATCCTGTTTACTGTTATCCCGATGGAAGACCTGAGTCTGTTGAGGCTGGCTTGGTCTTTGCCATAGGAACGGAGACTCGATCCCAGGAGTTTCCACCATTGACGGCGAATACAGTGCATGGGTGTTGTATTTTTGGCCTTTCGGCAACCGAATTGATTGTTATATCAACGTAGAGAGTTTTGCAGAAAATTCCTCTTCTTTCCTCAATGGAATTCTGAGGGTTGCCCCGTTCGGCCTCCAACATACATTTGGGAAACCAGACAACACCCTCGGGATCCCCAGACATAGTGGGGGTATTTCACTGGAAGATCTCCGAGCCCCAGTGTCACAAATCCCGGAAAGGTGGAAGTATCCCGATTTGCCAGTTGCGTAGAGGGAAAAGTAGGTGCTGCAAAGTGTGTATGAAGAAAAATATAGAGGTCTGTGTAGGCTCTTTGCTTTTCTCTCTTTGCGATACCTCCTGGTATTTGTATCTTGTATCCGGGTACCAGATGGCCAGCAAATTTCATGCATCTGGTATATTATCTGAGTGACACGTAAGAATGGAGCTCCTGGTTACACAATGTGTGTGTTAATCTATGAATCATAGGAGCTATCTTCAGTAATTTAGTCATATAGATGAAGCAAGGATTGCGTATTAAAGGCTAACACTTATTCTTCAGCCCCGGCAGATATCTAGCATAGGCTCTAGACCTTTATACATGATGAAGGAGTTGCGTCCGAGAGTACTAGTAATGGTATACAAATACAGGAATTGAGCGACACAAAACTATCATGGAAATAGAGGATGACCGCAATGACTCTGATAGCCTTCAGTAGCCAGTGTGAATTCCAGTAAATGCCAGCATGATCACTATAGAAACAGCAAGCTAGAATAGCCGATGATTTGGATTAGCGTGCTTATTCTCTCATTGGGGAATATCATTTTTACAAAGGACGACAAACCGTTCGCTAGGATGGAGAAGGGCACGGTGCAGCGCCATCAAACAATCGAGGCCTATAAGAATGAAATCGACGCCCAAATTCCAGTGGGGCCTTCGACAGCCAGCATTTATCACTCGATCTGAATACAAATATGCATTTTCTGGCTCCTTGGCTAAGGCTGTAGCAGAGATAACGGATACTGACGGGTTCGACACAAACAGTGGCATTATCGAAGCGGGCATGGATTCTCAGCAGGTTGATCTGCTAATTGCCAATGTTTGATTCAAAATGGGCTAAATTGTCGATTGGACGACCACCAGCTTAACGAACATGCAATATGCACTCACATGAGTGCGGCGAAGCTTGCCTCTTACACCTTTCGTCCGTCTCAATCGCCGTCGCAGGATGACCACCTACAGGCCATCAAGCAGGCGAACTTGCCGGCGTCAGAGCATCTATATGCCGCTTGGCGAAGGTAGCCGGACTGGTGCATACAGATGGCGCATAGCCCCTGTCATAATCATATGGAACTGGGCATAAAACGGCCTGTTATCATGGCTCATTCCTCCTTCAGTCCCGTCCGAGTCTCGGTATGCTCCTCACTTAATGGGTTCTTGCTGATAAAGACGCCTGCAATGAGAGCCAGCCCAGCAACACAAGTATACATGATCCAAACATTGCGCAAGCTCGAAGAGAACGCGTCGGCAACTACTCCCGCTTTCTCCGGGTCGGAAATGCTTTTGATGATTCCTGTGCTAGCGGCAGCTGAAGCCCCAGTTAATTGATTGACTAGACTATCAATGAGGCCGGCATGCTCCAGAAGTCTCCTTTTGCCTTCTATGCTGTTCTGAAAAACCACCCCGCCGACGACTATTGAGACCGACATGGCCATTGTTCGAATGAAACCGAGCATGGCGGTCCCGCTTGCGGTATCCTCCTGCGCGATCAGGGATTGCAAGGCGATCAACGGCGGCTCAAATAGGAGAGCCGAACCCGCTCCGCTGATGATCTGGACAATGGCGATCTCAGTCAGCGATGATGTGGAGTTAAGGCGAATGAATAGCCCCGTTCCAACTGTGAGTAGGAAAGTTCCAATCCATATTTGTTCAACATATCGGCCGGTCCGATGAATGAGCCAGCCCGATGCTCCGCTGAACAGACCTTCAGCCAGCACAAGAGGCAGGACTAGGAGTCCGGATCGCATAGGGCTTGCCTGCTTGACAGACTGGAAATAGAGCGGGAGGTAGTATTCACAGCCGATAAATACCTGCAAAGGTTAGCATTCCCGAGTGAGCTATCTACCCCAACGTAATACTGGGCACATTCAGGAATGACTCACAAATCCATGGAAGAAGGTAACCAAGGACACGGCAAGGTTCGATCTGGGCTTAAGGACATGAAGCGGCATAAGCGGGTACTTGGCAATGTATTTTTCCGCATAAAAGAAGACGATCAGGAATAGAGACCCAAAGACTATCAGGCAGATGACTTGAGGAGAACTCCAGGCAAAAGTTTCTCCGCCAAAGTTCAAGCCAAGAAGCAGCATAAGGGTGACACCTAGCACTGAGAGACTCCCAATCCAGTCAATCGCTCTGATGCCATCCCATACCTTAGTCCTAGGATTATGGACGTCTAGGAATAAGGACAGCAAAGCAAATGCAAGCCCGCAGGTTGGCAAATTGATCCAGAAATTCCACCTCCAGGAGACGTATTCCGAAAAGACACCACCGAGGACTGGTCCAAGTCCGCCAGAGATGGTCCACATAAACTCCAGAATCCCTAGATAAAGGCTTCGATGTCTAGAGAGGCATCAGTCGATTCGATTTCCAATGTCGACGACTCTAGCAAGAGGATATCAAGCTCACTCACCTTACGCTGAACAGATCCGAGACGACAATCATGACAAGCTGCATTAACCCACCCCCCGCAGTGCCTTGCAGGGCTCGGCCAACAATTAACATCGTCATATCGACTGCCGCTGCACAGATGATGGAGCTGAGTAAGAACCATACAACGGTAATCAGCAGGATCGGTTTGCGGCCCCAGATATCGGAGAGTTTGGCCCAAATGGGTGCAGCCGCCGCATTTGCCAATAGATAGGCTCCTCCTACCCAGGTGTATCCATCTGCCGAATGAAGCTGGGCAGAGATCGTGGGTAACGAGGTCGCAACAATTGTCTGGTCAAGCGCAGCGACAAAGAGGGACAACTAAGGAAAAGATGGATTAATGATGATTTTTAGTGGAGCACCGCATGGTAAGTACTCACACAGAGTGCCAGCATAATAGCGATAACCTGCACTTTCTTCCGCTGTGTCCCTACATCATGTGGATGGTTTGGGGCGTCTAGATTATCCGGTGGAGAGATCCCATGGTGATCTCTGATTGCCGAGAGCTCAATCGTATCAGTCATCGTGCTGGCAATGTCCAGCCAAATTCTTGTGATTAATATTGTCAGAATGGTGCAGAGCTTGAAGTTAAATGCAGAGAGATTGAGGCGCCTTTGACTAATTGTCCTCCCATGAATACGGAATCTACACCAGTTACCAACTACCTCCCCCTGAAGCCCGGATTATCATTGGTTTTATTATGAACTTCGTCTCGGCGTCTCTCAGGTGGGTGGGAAGACTGACTCATCTCGACTGGTCTGGACTCGATACGAAAGAGACATCACATAATCAAAACTGAGAACTGTCAATGCCATTGCCTGGTTCGCGTCAATTTCTTAGCAAATATATTTGTAGTTAATGATAAAAAAAAAGGTTCCATTAGTAGACAGTTCACTAAACAGAGTCAGGGGAGCCAATTACTTTTAGCTGACAGGCATAAATGGCCTCAAGCCGGATACTCAAATGGCCAATCTCTCTGTCGAAGCCTCATCCGACGACATCCGGACGACAATTCCAGTTTGAACAGTCACTGCGTTAGAGGCATTCTGCACGCCACTGTTGTGATGTGGCTGGTGTGCTCTACTACTGGCCCTTTTCCACTTATCATCCCTGTCTAATGTATAGCCATCATTACTGGGTAGGTGACCCAAGCATGCATGCAACCTGACCGTCCCTACCTAAGATTGTATAGCTCCAATGCTGTTAAGCGGTACTACTGCCATGGAGTACGAAAATCTCGGTTGGACAGGCCGGTAGCACAAGAATGTTGCGGATTACTGAGAGAGTAATTAAATAATCCCAACATAAAATACAAGGACCCCTATGTAAGCCCTACGACTTCTACTTTCATTAACTGTTTCCCAGTCCCAACTTTTGTCAATTCTCCCAGAGATATACCTGGCTGCTCCTGTAGTCCTAGTGCTGATGATTTCTTATCTAGTGCAGTCTTCCTGGTCCGGACGAGGCGATGCAGCTGCTGCACTGCTGCAATAAAGCGCCGGGAGCTTGGAGTCCTAGATGTGCCAGGCCATAGTCTCCAGCCTGTTCAGTGACACTAAGGCATCAGTATTAGTGGAAGCATTATTAATAATCACTGGGATAGGTGTATGCTATCAGGAACCTACATCCTGCGGCGTAGTTACTGATACTGTAAAAAGGCTGTTTTCACATAGGTGAGGAACTTTATATTATGCACCTTCCTTTGTCAAACTGAATATGAGTAGAGATCTTTCCATTGCAGCAGGTTCTCCCAAGTTAGATTTGTTAACTTATCCTGGTGGAATGTTTGGAGATTCAAAGATTGAGTCGTATTTCATACATTCCTGTAATAAGGGCCGATCTCTGGCAGCGAAATCTATAAAACCCGTTTCTCCGGATGAGCAATGCAACTGATCAAATGTAGACTTAACCGGCCCCTACATATATTACCAAAATTACTGAATCGTGAGCTAGAGTCAAGTACTGGCTCACAACCCGAGAAATCAACCATCCAATGTCTTGGCAATTCAGTGACTTTCCTCTATGTCCCTGGGGTATCGGCTTGAAGCGCAGGTGTGCGGCCCCTGTACCCCAGTCCCCGGATATCACCGTGTTATGGAATCATAGGTTGCAACAAGATCCAAGTGCGCGTATGATGACCAACGCAGCTTCACAGGTACTGAACTATGCTTGGCTGAGGACGAGAACGTGCGTATCGAGGAACTGCTACTGTCATTCTCGAAGAGATCGCGGGCCCCTGGGGCAGTTTATACAAATAAGGTCAGCGAGTGTATGGCATCTATGAGACCAAACAGTGTCGCTGTTTCAGTGGTTTTTTCCAGTGAAGCTTGTATTTCCCGCTAGCTACGACCAAATTAATGATCGAAGTTGGTAATATTGTAAGGGAACCATTAAGCTACCAATCTCCAAGGCAGAATCTGGGTCTCTGCCAGCCTGAATACCTGCCTTTAGTGTAACTCCCATGTCCCCTACTTCCTCTGAGAGGATCTGCAAACCCACAAGGCGTGAAGAGAGTGAGATGCATAGTAACAGTCAAAGAGAGGCACTTAGGAAGTTTGCCGTTACTTCATAAGATATCAGGGCCTAAGCATATGCTTGAGATGTGAAAGGTGGCCTACGAATCAGCCAGCTATTCTGTTACCTGTCCTTGCCGCGGAAAATTCCGTAGGATGGCAAGCCTAAAAGGATCCATCGTCGGCAGTCTAATAAGTAAACGGCAAAAACGCCAACGACGAGGAAATACCTTGTTCCAGAAGGCAGTCAAATTCTGCCAGGAATGTAATGCGGATGTCTCACTAATAGTTCAGTTGAAAGAGAACGGCCAGATTTATATTTTTAACTTGGATAACCGATGGTTCCTTCCACAGGAAGAGTTCGTAAGTTTTCATATCTTTTTGTTTCGTAGATTCTGGGCTAAACTGCGCCTCTAACTATAACGAAGAAAGAGCTGGCCGCTGCCTATCAAGCTTGAACACAACGAATGGAGTGTAATGGAGGCGCTCACTACAGGATGTATCTATGTTTTTAGTTCCTTCGTCACGTTGTTTAGATATCGCCAACTAGGAAGAGAACTATATAGTACCTTCCTAAGACCCTCTGGGTCGACCTACGATGCTATCATGCTAACATTTGTAGGCTGAGAATTACAGTTAAGGATCTATGTAGCCTTAAAAAGCATTGACAATGACTGCTGTCATCAGGACAGCAGTCGTGATTTGACAGTTAAGGTTAACAAAAAAAAAGGGGAACTAGCTAATTGTAAATTCGTCCGATGTCTTGAATACCATAATATTGCCCCGTTTCCAGGAAACAATGCACAAAGAGGTTCAAACTGGCCATGAATAAACTCAAATCTGCTAGAGAGAAGATTTTTCAAGTTTTTCTGCAAAACGGTAGCTGCTGGGAACGTCACCTCAGTAACAGCCCAATACTATTTTGCCCATATAAGCATTGTTGGCGTCGTCATCAGTGTTGTGGAGTGTCCAAGAAAGCTCCGAATTATTCTCCACTGCCATGGTCTGAATTGCATCCGCCATCATTACGGCGAGAACATCGGTGCCAACGTGATGAAGGAGGCCATTGACATTCCAGTACTGGGCTGTATTGATTGTGTACCAGAAGTGTACACCCCCAACCTCGAAAGAACCCGTTGCAAATCTGTTATCATTTGTTCCAGAAGTGGCCATAATGGCTCTCTCAGCAGTCGAGCCAGCAGAATATACAAGGCCGATTGGAGGCACCTGTCCATCGTTGGCTTCGGAAAGGGTAACGGATTGGACAGTAGTGTGGTCGTATGCATATGCAGAAAAGAATTGCATCCCGTTTTCCAAGCTTTGATAACGCTTGACAAGTGACGGAGAAGCCGAGGGCTCAGGCAGTGCTGCGCGTTCTAAATCTCAATCAACAATCTGTACAATTTTTCATTTCTTCGCTGGATTCGCAGAACTTCCTCACCCTTTGAGCCAGCAGGCTGAAATGGTGCTGCACTTATGGCTTCGGCAGACACAAGCAGAACGAGGGCTGAGAGCGGAAGACGCATGATGGTAACGAGTAAGAAGATATTTTGATGTCTTGGATTGCTGGACCTTGAATGCTTTTCCTGCTGGAGATTGTTGTTGAACCTTCAAGAAGCCTGGATAGCGGACGTACGGTCTCTATTTATATAATGCCTGCTCTTGCTGTACTCCATGTCCTCCAGAAAAAAGACACATATGTCTTATTGCTAGCATAATCTACATTACTTCCCGGCAGAGAATCTAGGCGCCATATCAAATTATTAGCTGATATGAGCTGAGACAGTAATCATTGATGAGGGTCGAGTCGGTCAAGATCAATGCTCTTGACGTATCCACCTCCAAGCCCACTGTGAAAGACACTTTACCGGTGTGTCAGACACATTATGATGCTCGCTACTACTAGGATTGGTTCTTTAGTCGGTGTTACGGCCGACGAAGTGTTATATCGGATTGGGCTCAACCTGGAACGATGCAGAAGCCTTGCTAAGCCTCTGACCCCCCAAGCCAAGCCATAAGCCGAGACTGGATATACCAGATTGACCTCTTATTTGTCGAATACCCTTAGTCGGTGGTTCCCAATTATTAGCTAATCATTAATACCTATGTTAGTTGATCAACTAGTGAGAATCTTGATATTGATTACAGTGTGATCCACTTATTGTTTGTAAGCTGTAGTGGGACCTGAGTCCTGAGTCCTGAGACTCCTGACTAACTAGGTAACTAGTTAACTAAGTAAATGCAGGAATAATTGCTAATCATATGTAATGCTGAACAAATGTTGTTCATGTAGTCATTTTTGTCACTTCTTCCCTATTTCCACCAATCCCGTGTCATAGACTTATCAAGTCATAGAAAAGGAAAGGAAATATGGCTCGGCTAGATCAATGACTGGAGAAATCCAACCACCAATGTCTCAGCTAGCATTGTGGAATTGGAGGGGCCGAGCATCGACTTTTCCTTCCAGTACTATTAAACTGGTTTTCCGCAGAATGCGTCCGTTTCCGTGTCCGGATTCAGTCCAAAGTGCCGCCGCTTCTTGCTCACTGAGCCAGCTGGACCGTGACCAAGAGAGAAAGTGTGTGCCCCTGTCGCTCCCTGAGCAGTCCCGGATCCCTCCAGATAGCTCACTGGTCATTGCCTGAACACGCATGGAGTGGGATTGGTTATTCCCTAAGGGCCACATGTCAGCAAAATAAAGGTCGTTAAACCAAGCCTAGCCAGAGTCGGGGGCTGACAGCCCTGCGAGATTTTATTCAAGATCAAACGAATCGGACTAGACAATTTGTCCTGCAGTGGACCCAATGAGATGCGCCATTACTCGGCCGTGTGAACAGGGGACACTGCCACACAAACCCTCCAGATCCTGCAGAGCCTATACAACAGTGCCTCCGACCTGAGCTCTGAAATGGACGGTCTGCATAAGGAGCCAATTGAGTAAGAAAATCTATTTGCTGGAGGTTCAGATAGGAGAAGCTCTAGGGAATTAAAAGTCATCAGTCTGTACATGCTTCAAGCCTATCTCTAATTCTTAGCCCGGTATGTACAAAAGTACTCCTGGGTACAGTGAATAACTTCTTAATTGGATACTTAAGGGCAGTACGTAGCCGATATTTGGCGCTGTGATGGACTATTCACAGCATTCCAGATCCTGATTGTTGTCCTCCGTGGTCGGATAGGTACAGGCAACCCTCATACAGCGATGAGGACCGTCCTACAATTGATTTTCCACAAAACAACGAGACATCTCTCCATCAAGAGTCATTTTATCTTCATTCAATCTGCTATATGAATCTTATAATACTCCAATATGTCCCTGTTGGCCTATCTAAGAGATCCTTCCACCTAGTTTCAGAGTCGCCCGGTAGGCGGGAGTGTTGATTACATAGTTCTAACGTCCCAGAACACTACCCTACAGCGGCTCATAAACCAAGCAGATTAACATGTATATTCTGGCCCAATATAAGCTAGAGATAGATAATGAGGACGAAGTTCTTAAAAGACGACCGGCCAAGACGGAACAACTGTACCCCGAATCTCCCCATATGTATATATATTTTTATGCAGTTTGTCGCTGCACACCACTCCTGTTTCCTTATATCCCCCGCCTTCCTATCACTTTTTATCCACCACTTCTATGATATAACGTACTCTATACCTGGTCTAGATCAGGTCAGGCTAGGCAGGAACCGCGAGTCTTGCCAAATACTTGCTAACGTCCGTGAACGGCGGCAAGAATCATGGGGCTGGGTAGTCTATCGCACTACATACAAATCAGACCCAGCATTTCAAAGCAATTGACATTATCAATTCCTGGATCAAGCAAGAAGTCTACCAAGATGTGCATTCGCATTTTGGATCTTGGGTAGAAGGACAAGGTATGCGGGACTGCTGGAATAAATACCGTGTTTATATGATGATTGATGATGAGGTTCTTGAGTTACTGGTGAACGAGGTGCCATTAGCAGAAGAACATAAATGCATGGCGTGCGCTGTGTGGAGGAGATCGACATATGGTATGTTAAGGTTATTGAGGCGTTTCCAGAAGCAGATGAAGGCGATGAAGACCATGAAGGATGGATGAAATGCTCAATCTATACAATGGTGAGACTATGGTCGTCAATGGGTGACGCAACGAATATGGTGAACTTCTGGTATAGAATAGAGGATGGAGATCATGGAGTCCATGCAGCATGAGCGTCAGCATGGTTTTTAACATGGCATTGCTTAGCTCACCTTCACTTACCCACACTCACACTGTGACTTAGCGGCTCTCCCCCTAGAGGAGCAAGCCTTCAAGGGCACATATCACTTCTAGCTGCATTAATAATACTGACTTAAGTACGGCTAGCGGATTGGAGGCCCTGTCGTCCTCACCCTATAGCCATACATGTTAGATTCTTAGCAAGCTCTTCTTATATAGCATATGCAAGAGGGATACTGCTCTAGCAAGCATGATCCCGCTCCATCAACCCTCTCAGGAGAGCGTCATTCTTGTACATCTCCAGCGCCTTTTCTTTCCAAGCATCCCATTCCAATTCCCCATCAACATCAATGGCTTTCCGGAGGGCCTGAAAGAGGCCAAGGAACCCCTTCCAATCAGCAAGGTCATACCCGCAGCAGAATTCAAACCGGTGGAGGATCCGCCCGTTCCTCACAGCTTCGGCAAGATCAAGATGACCTTTATCCTCAAATGCTTGCGCAAATGCCAGTTCGTCCTCCCCGGGGTGGTTGATCCCACCATAGAAATCAGTAACAGGGAGAAGCATAACCGGAGAATTGAAAGCTGCAGCTTTTGAATCTGTGTGTGCCCATTCCCAGTCGACAACCCCTGTGATATTGTAATCATCGTCAATGAGGATATGATCACCTTTGTCGTCTGCATGCTTCAAATAGAACTGGTTGGGTTCGGCTTTAGCAGGTACAATTTTGGAAACGCTGTCCAACAGGAAGCGGTGGATCAGGAATGCATCGATCGCTCGATCAGCGTATGCCTCTCCCCTGATGATGAGATCTAAAGTTAATCGTATGCTTGAGACGACGTATTCTTCGCGAGAGGTGAAAGGACCAAGGGGTCGCATCTGCGAGTTAACATAATCCGTCAATGATTCCCTTGCAAAAGGCCCCACGTGGTTGGTGCCGGGATGGTTTAGAGAGCCCATTAAGTCAAACGGAAATGCTTTGAGTTCGATGTAAATGTCTGCTAGCTGACTGATGATCTTCGTCCTCTGTTCTGGAGTTGTCAGGGACCACCGTAGCGACTTCCCAGGCAATTTCTCCATAAGGATATACTCAACGCCGATGGGATTCGCAGCCTCAAAGTTATAATCAAATACCCTTGAAGATGGGAGTTTTGTCTTGCTTAGAAACTGAAGCGTTGCGACTTCGCTTCGTATAATATAGCGTTGAAGATCTGGCGGCGGCGACGTGGCATTGAATCTTCGAATGCGCGCCAGCCAGCTGATTCCGTCTTCGAACTGGATTTCGATATGGTAGTTCATGCCGCCCATTACCGTCGTACGCTTTGCATGGTCATACTGAAGCGACTGCGGTATAGAGCAGGGAATAGCATTGCGCAAATGGCTTGCTCGAGCGAGGAGTGCTGGGATGTTGATTTTATCTAATAGTCTTGTGATCTCCTTCTGCTCTGCTTCTTGAGCGATTGGGTCGTATGACTCTGCATCCTAATTAATGGTTAATTGATGCGGTATGTAATGGGACATATTCTCACTTCCCAAGTAGGACAGCTATGATATTCTGAGCCAAGATGTTTGGCGCAGAGATGGCGATTACAGATGATGCATTGTCCATATATGCGGACACATGGTTTATTGCAGTTTCCAAAATCACAACTCCACATTGGCATGGCAGTAAATGGGGTTGGCTGAATTGGTTATCGTGAGATTTGTCCGAGGATAACGGTGAGGTGACTGAGCAGCTAGTGAGATGAGGAGCTGTTTAGCTGCAGCAAAAAATTCGATCTAATCATCCAACCCCTCCTTCGTGCTTACTCCCAGCTCATGTAGCTAAACTAGCGAAGAAAAAGCATATATAAGCATTGATGAAGTGTCACACATTCTGCTTCACTCTCCCTTATCCATCTATTCTATAATCCGTGTATCAATAATTGGTCGAATACGTCTGTATCCATCAATTGAACCATCCCATAAAATGAGCTCCCGATCCAGCGACTATGATGGTACGAGACCAGCTGGCCCTCCACAATTTCATCCTCCGCGGGGGCTGTCTGTAATTCGAAAATGGCTTCCCATGATCGGGTTCCACCATCTTATAATGATCGTTTGTTCAATTACCATTATCCTTCTATGTAAGCATCGCACAGCGCTGCATCATTTCTTCTATGCGGTTGCCTGTGAATGCAGTGCTTACAAATCCAGCAATTCTTCTCGCCGGATGCACCTCCTCCAACGGTCTGAGCAACGTGTATCTGGTTTCCCTACAATACAAAAATGCCAGCACCTCGAGCCTGGGCCCCAATGACCCCGTGCTGGTAAATCCAGGCATTGCAGAAAAAGTCTACAATGTCTCACACGGCAATAGCACGATTCGCGAAGTCCGCGCCGGGTATATGGGTCTCTGTTTGACTCTCAGCAACGGCGCGCGGTTGTGCTCTGGCAGTGCGGCGGCGCTGGCGAGCATGGTCAAGGCCGAGGGGATACAGGGCAATAATACAGGGGCTGGTGACCCACTGAATCTTATTTGGATTGCGCAGAATTTCAAAGAAAAGATTGTTTTTGATGGGTTGATGTAAGTGCGGTATTCTTTCCTCTGGCTTTGTCTACGTACGGAAATGTCCAGGTGGAGGTATGATCTGACATGAACAGATTCATCGCCGTGGTCTTGACCTTCCTATGCTTTATTCTCCTGGCGACATTTCCAGGATGGCATGAAGAAATCGACGAGGACGGGTCAGAGCGCGAGGTCAAGCCCTTCCCTTCTTGGACGGTGATGCAGGTTACGCTGGGGCTGAGTGCGCTGGGCTTCATGTTCGGCTTGGTCTCCATTTTTTGGCAGCATGTTAATAGTAGTGCTGCCGGGACCATGTCCGAGAGTCTCACGTATGGGGCCGTCGACGGCCATGTGGGCACGGCGGCGATGATTATCGGGTGGGCGGCTGTAGTCTGCTTGGGTATCGTTGCCTTGGCATTGCTGATCATGATCTTGAGTATTCGAATACTTAGGAAGCTGACTGATGAGGAATAGGACTTTGGATGGTGTGTACTTTGATATATGTTTGAGCTGAGCGAGTTGAGAGCAAGAGCAACGTAACACGAGATGTTTCCCAGGTGATCAAGGATTATTGGTACGCTGAGAGTGGCTGCTCCTAGGCTGCCTGACTGCCGCTTCAGAGAGGGACGTCGCATATGAAGCATAGGAAGCATACGGATACGAAGCAGAAGCGAAACTCTCCCCTGTGTCTGAAGATACAGCCCTAGGTCTAGAAAATAAGACCCTCAATCCAAGAAACAAGACAAAGGGTAGCAAAATAACCAGGATGGCCGCAGTCAAACCGGCTTTGATACCCGACGCCAGTGGACGTGTCCAGATTAGTGCGAGCGGAATTGCGACAAAGCCTGCTATTCCAATGGCCCAGAGAAGTAACGAGCGTGTTGATGGGGGAATACGCCTCAGCAGGCGCATAACGAGTCTCGGGAAAGCAGAGCGAAAGTTGGCATCGGACCTTCGCCAGTAGGGTACACCCACAAGGCCTACGAGGGCAAGTATAATCACGAAAGTAACTGCGCCCTGCACACCTCGGTCGATATCCCGGGTCCAGAGAATGGCGATAGGTGCTACTGCAACAGTGCCGATAAGCAGGGTGAAACTGACTGGGAACCCGACCACCCTCCATAACCCGATCCCAGCCGTACGGCCCTTCCTGCCTATCCAGGACCAGGTTGATTTGCTGCTCCGCTCCAATGTGCTTCCAAACCATTGCAACAGTAGCAGCATCGACAGAGACCGTACTTGCACTGGCAGACCGTTTTGCTCTGCGTATCGTCTAACATCCTGCTTCACGCTCTGCTTCAGACTTCCCAGCCATTGGCTGCGCATTGTGAGCCGCATCAGGTACGCGAACGTTGTAACAGTAATTGCCACAACGAAGAAGTTCCACAGCGGGGCCGAGTCTTTGAATGGCTCGACCTGCATCCCAAAGATAGATGACGAAAACGACAGCGGAATGAAGAGAAATGCCAGTTCGGTGAGTCGCGTGACAGCGTGCGCTTCGTCGATGGAGCGTCGACTGTCTAGGAGACCCATATTGGATGTCAAGGATGTAGACGCATGCCGGAGTCTGGTGAGCATCTGGTCGATCTCCTGAAAGAGATCTGCCACGTTCCTTATAATGCCTGGATTGTCGTCTGAGGTTGCTGCAGAGGTATCGGCTGGAAAAGTGAAACCAAAGAAAGCCACAAAGCTCTTGGTTGATGTTTTGAGTTCCAAGAGCTCTCGCTCGGCTTTACTGATGAGCTGCCGCCACAATGCCAGGCGATCTTCCATCTTCGTGTCGTCAAGGATATCGACCTCCATGTCGCTTAGGATCTGGCTGAGCACCCCGAGCAAAGTCGAGGTGTCTTGGCGAATGATCTGAAACAAGATTTGTAGTACATGTATGGGCGCTGTATTGATCCCAGCTATATCATGCATTGCTTGCCGAGTGGACCTTGTCTCGTTGAGTTCTTCTTGGAGCGTGCTCAAGGAATCGCCTGTCAGAAGGGCCTCCTCCAGATCAATTGTAATGGTTTTTCGGGGGATCATCTGCTTGACCAAAACCTGGAAGCTCGTGCTCACGTTGACCTTCCTCCTATCAACTTCTGGTCTGCGTCGCCTGAGCAGCCAGTCCAACACCGGGCGTGACGTCTCCTCTCGCCGTGGGTTTTCGATCGGAATTGCAAAACCCTCGCCGGCATCATCACCCTCAATTATCAGGACTGGTCGACTTTCCCTTCCACTGATATTTCCGGCGCCTTGATTATCACGGTCACCAGGTTCGACCATAGTCTTTTTTGGGATTAGAAGTGTCAAATCATGGCTGATGCTGATCGTCGGTAGAGGATCAAGCAACACGACAACTACCATTCCAGTCAGTCTCCCAGTAATTTTCAGGGAACGTAAGAGCTCACCTGTTTCATACTCCATATTCTCGGCTTGCTTTCTCCAAATCGACGTCCGTTCCACCAACCCAAACTCGCTCATCTCCTTTGTCGTCCCGCGTGGATCAACGCGCAGATCCCACTCGGAGCGAAATATATTTGTCTCGGCTATGAGACTAATGCTCGTATCGCCGGAGATATACTCTAGTCCATCACCCTCCAAATTAAGCAGGTCTTCCCGGTCGCGATTGGAAAACAACGGTGGACGACGATACACGGGCCGAAACCACTGAATCGACACATACGGCTTATTCAACCGAGCCGTCTTCCAAGACCGTGCCGGTGGATCATCATACCGCGCGCCACTGTACCCCGAGTTCAACAGGTGCTCCTCGAAGAACTCGGGAGTAATCCCAAACGTCTCCCCCAAGGCATGGATAGTTTCCCTGGACAGATCCTCGACGAGAAAGACGCGCCCTTTCAGCCCATCCCGCATGCCGTGGAAGCGGGAGATCTCTGAAGCGATCTCAATCTCCGCCCTCGTCGCGGTATTATCGTCGTAGTACTCGTACAGCGTGATGGAGGTTCTCTCCAGGCGCGGAATCTTGCGGATATTGCCGTTCTTAATGTGGTCGAATACGTTTTCTGCGCGGTCCAGCACGCGATAGTAGGGTCCCCGCGGTGATGGCTTTTCCCCTTTCGGTTCTTTGACTACCGGCCGTTGTACTGACTGCGGCGGTGATGGCGGCAATGGAATAGACCAAGGGTGGATGAAGGTATCGTTGCGATCAATCGCCTCCAGGGAAGACCTCGCTGCATTTGCATCTCTGTCTCCAGGGTCACTGACCGTGGATGATCCATCGCGAGACTCGGGTAATGGAACTCGCTCAGGGAGTTTATCGAATGCGTATGGAGCATTTCGCACAGAGTCATCCAGCCAGTGCGGTATTTTTTTCCGTGGCTTACGCGCCTTTCGGACATCGACCCCCGCTTCAGCCTGCTGCTGCTTGATCCATTCCACGGTGTGACGGGATGGTTGCTGAGCCATTGGATTGAATTTGCAGATACTATTTTTGCCCTCTCTCTGATTAATGTTCCAGTGTGTACATTATGTGCTGTTATGAACTGTGTTCAGATGAATGACTCGGTTAGAGCTGACAATTCGACCGAGAAGTGGAGGTGCATGGCTAGTGTGAGTGAGATGCTGAGTTGGTCAGCTACTCGTTGCTGGGGTGCTCCAGACATTCGACCATAGCAAACATCCGAGAAGCAAAATAAACTCTTCACTCTCTATATCAACAACTAATATCACTAGACCAAAAAGGTCGTCCGAACTGTGTACTCATCAGTGGTATAGTATCTCAACAAAAATGACAACGATGTCTAATAGGAGTTTGCTAGTCGGCTAAACAATCGCCTTTGCTCCATAACGTTTTGCTTTCAAATGGCAGGAAGAAGTAACACATCTTCGCCTTGCATGTATTTGTCTGAATAACATCCAGCCCCGACTTCAGGTTGAGTCGTTCCAGCGATAAGTGGTTGGTTACTTAGACCATACTTTGACTCAGCCGAACTTATTGGAAGGACCACAAGCTTGACGGAGCAGCCTTCACTACCTTACATCCAACACTACCACTACGTCAGAAATTCCTCACCTGGCCATTGCCATCTTCTGCCTTGCACCATTCTCAGTTCTTATCCTCCCTCTTCAGGTTGATATTACAAAGCATCCCGGTCAGCAGAGACTTTGTTAGATTTGGTATTTATGGCCGTGTCCTAGATGTTATGGAGCAGACCCTGCATAGCTCTTTTGGCGAAGAGGCCTTCAAGCCGTCCGACAAAATCACAGTGATCGATATCTGCCACCGCTTTAGATCGCGGCACAGTCCGAATGTACTTGAGGCTCACAAATGCCCAGAGTACCTTCTGACTGTACAATGCCCCAAAGGTGAACAAAATTTGGGAGATGCATCAGCACTTTCCTCCGGTCCCTCAGCATCTAGGTAAGACTGATATTCATTCTTATTGAGTTCGGCATGAGGGTAACACTTTTCAGTGACTAGATGGAAGAGTTTGACATTTGTATGCAATCTGGAGAGACTCGAGGCAATGATACGTGTGGCAAAAGAGAACCCTGAATGCAGCACATACGTGGCCGAGACAGCCCAGTTCGACGTAAACAAGCTTATCCGGGACGCGAGACAAGCGTGGGAGGAGATCAGAACCAGGCTGACCACCGCGCCTATCCTCGCATATCCAGGCTTTCCCAAAGCGTCTAAATCATACATATATGGCAGCAAAGAATGGGGATCCCGCAGTATTCGACACAGCAAATTCATGATAAAGTCTCAAATACTGGCTCCAGACAGTTTCTTACCTTTGCCAGGGGAGGCTATGGTACGGTCCCTCATAGACCAGATCCTTTCTGCAGCAATGGGCGAAGTGCGGAAAGAATTACAGTCTTGAGTCTGATAATGAAGAGCATCTCTATTTACGAGGAGACACGCCTAGAGGTCACTTTCTCCCGTGAAGAGGATGAGCTTGCCATCACAGAAGATGCCGACTACTCTTTCTGGTATGGACCCAAGGGATGAGCGCGAATTTGGTCCCATGTGAAAGCAAACGCCTAGCAGCTGTGAGGACGGGACGCCATCAGTTTCTTGGCTATATGGTAGCTAGGTCCTACTCAAACAGAGGAAATTCTTGTCACTAATGCATATGAAAGGGTTTGTGTATACCCGCTGTGCGCTTAGCAAGAAGAACTGTGCTGTGTACGACATCGCCACGGACAGCCTCACTTGGCGGTTGTATATCAACAGATTATGTCTCGCGAGTGAGCTACTTAGTTTATAGCAAGTAATTACTTGACTAACAACTACAGATCTCTGAGTGGTGCGACTTGGACAATCCGACCTCCTGTGTATACAACGCGTTTTACTTTGCTGATATAAGGGCGGTTTACCCTCGCGGTGGAATCACCCGAGGTCGTAATTGTTTGCAATACGAAGTAGTATAGTAGATCACTAAGATAACGAGGCTGATTCGTGTCTCTCATAAGGTCAGACAAGGTGAGGTATATCTTCGCAGGCCCTTCGGTAAGGTTGCTAGTACGACGAGGAGGGTACAATGGGATGAGATTATGGATGGAATGATGCGAGGTGATAATGTAACTCAATCTGCACTGTTACAATTATTACCCCCTTCGCTGCGACGGCAGTATGGTTTCAACACATCCAAGAATGGAATCATAACTCATGTAGACAGACGCAGAAAATAATAAAAGAGTACGTTCTTGTAGTTAGTGCCATGCTGCTATGTGGGTGAGATCTCTTTATTTCTTTATTTTTGTTTATGTGGTGAGAGGTGATTATTATCATGAGTTGTCATGAGTAACCAAAACACCATATGTTGCTCTCACTATTCCTCTGTTTTATTTCCAATCCCTCCTTTCTATCAACTCCTCTCTCACTCACAGCGCGATCCCATCCCTGCCTTAACTCCATCATCTCGACCGCTCTTTGTCCAGCCTCATTCTACCCAAGTATTTATGCCATCATGATGTTCTGTTCGAACTTTCGCTCCCACAGCGTGGTCCCAACTTTACCTCGCCTCAGCCATTGCGGTTGCTGTTCATCAACCTACATTTTATCTCAGCAGTTCAATACTACCACTGTCCTCTTCGTCGAAAAGACACCCTCCGCACCCCAGGCACGTATGTATGGCATGCTTAAGGACCGCAGCGGGAAGTTGGGATTCGAACGAGGCACGTCCCTCGACCAGGAGCCGTGAGGCCAGTCAATAAAAGGAGAGACTCTTATTTGAGAATTCTGGTCTCGGGGAAAGCTCGGGACTTGCCACGAACTTCTTGAGACTAGTGATCCCAGCAACATCCCAGCAAAGGCTACCCAGCCCGCAACAGATGAGGAACTTCGTCCACTCTGGCAGAAGATCAGCACAGACAAGAGAAACGCCTTAACCAGCCTACAATCTTCAGTGAATCTATTTGTGCATACCACAGCCTGCTCGAGGTCCTTGAAACTCGACACCCCGTCTCGATCCACACAAGGTACAATACCACCAGTAGCTGGGAAATACACTCCAACGAGGCTTCGCTTATGGGAGGTCTGTCCAGAGTGTTTTTGTCTAAGCCAGCAAGAAGATGGTGGAAATTCTGTATATTGTCACATAGGTACGACGAAGACAGCTTGTGCCTGCTGGACGACGAGAGTCATGATGCCCTGCCTGGAATCTCGTATCAGTTCCTTTCAACAACTCGACCGGTACAATCGAGATCCTCCCCTCATACACCCACGACGCCATCACCCGATTTTGGCCGCGAGATTTTCTCCTGCCTCAGAATGGGGCTTTGTCTCTGGAGTTCCTAGTACTTTGAGAGATTGTATCAGCTGAGAAAGATGGTTGTATATGTCTTGACTGAACATATTGGAAGAACAGAAGGCTCTATCTGAGGGAAATGTCCATGGAATGGAGGGACATGAAGTAGATCGCTGAACATTGATTGCATCTGTAACACTGAGTGAATGATACGCAGCGAATAGACATTATGTGCCCATCACTTTCTAGCGTGTTGCCTAGTATGTTTCTAGAGCTAGCTGGATCCTTGTTGACACCAATAACAATCTAGGGCCATATGTGTCGAGTTCACCCGTGTCTTATGTTACACTGTTGCGCAGGACGAATCAATCATTGACAGTGCTTGGTTGCGCGAGCTTTAAACCTTCTTTTTTGTTTGGAAAGAAATAAAGGCAGGTATTACAACCTCGGAGATATCCATCGAATTACGGTATCTACTAATCGAATGTGCCTCCGAAGGTCTCTTTAGAAAATATAACTGTGCATGATGTAAATGCTCATTCTTAGTACGATATTGCCCTGGATCTAGGTATTGACAAAGCCTAAGGCATCTACTTCCAGTCTTTGGATGGGATAAAACCTGCACTTCAAAATAGCTCCTGGTCCCATGGGTCATGATGGACTCTTCGCCTCATATAATAAGATTGTGGTACACTACACGTGCATGTGTAGTGCGCGGCAGTCAACCCAGCGGGGTAAGAAATTAGTATACATGCACCTGGGGGGCAGCTACTGACACAAATTTCAGGCTAATCCATAACCATACTCACCAATAAATCGCCTGGTCTTAATGAGTCACACTTTAATCTAGGTCCTGCGCCGAGTAAACTTCAAGGATCATCAGGAAGTCTACTTTACGTTATTGGATGATGGAAGTAGTCGCAACGCGAATTCGCATGCATTCGGTACAAAGGAAATAGACTAAGTACATGTCCAATGATTATTGCCATACAGTAATGGCTTGCATTTGAGACAGACAGTGCGAACGAATGGAATGACTCTATGAAGACAGCTTGCAGGAGCTCAAGTCTGAGTCACAAAACTTGCAGGTCGTCCCTGCGAGTCCTCGAATTGAGGACAGGAAATGGAAGGAGGATACATCCTCGGCTTTCTGGTTTTCCTTCTTTTTTTCATATTTCTGGCTTTAATGCAAAAGCTATAGTTCCGTTCTTGTAGAGAATCGAAATCCAGAGCATAAGGCAGTTCAAACAGCTTCGCAGAATTCCAGGTCAAAATATGGAAGGCCAATCACGGAAAGGCGTTGCAAGCTTGCATGAATGCCAACACAAGCAGGTAGAAAGCATTCCGTGGCTGTGTGAGCGAGTCGGGACTGTCGGTCCCTAATGCTCGCGACGGCGGACTTGCGCGTTCTTGACTCGTCTTCGTGTGTGGCGTGGCACAGAGGGTTTGAAGCATAGTTGTTATTGAAAGTGGATTCAAAAACAGTTCATAATAACTCAACGATGGTATCCAGTTGGTCGGTAGATGCGCGAAGGAGATTCCTTGGAACGCTCAACGCGGTCTGCCGCATCAGAGTCGTACAGGGAGCCGCGGGACGATCCGCGTGGAGATTGGTAGACGATCACACGACGACGCTTGAGAGTGCGAGGCTCGCGCTCGATGATCTCGTTGCAAGCAATGGGTTGCTGTGTGGTTGCCTGGCGAGGCGCGATGGGGTATGTGCGATCGTAGCTGATGATGGGGGCCACAACCTGGACTCGGGCTTGAGTCTGGCTCTGGGCCTTCCCCTGCTCCTTGCGCTGCAGACGCATGCCATCCTCGATCGCCAGGAGAAGGCCCCGGACAGCGACGCAGTCCCGGGGGATCTTGACCAGTGTGGGCTGGCTCAACTCGCGGTCAATGACAGACTTGGCCTTGCCGTTTTCACTGTATAGGTACTCGGCCACGTCGAGGGCGTACTGGTGACCACGGTCACAGAGGGATCGGTCCTCCTGGTGGACACGTAGGGGGTCCGCGCATTGCGAGCAGTGGCTGGCATGGCGCTCGAATGCGGTCATGACATATTCCTCGTCATCTTCGAGCTCGCGGACGCGCAGCACGGGCGCGATGGGCTCTGGACTGTCGATCAAGGCGGGCATGGTGTACGATCGACGAGGGCGGACCACTCTGCGGGTTGAGATTCTTCTGATGATGATTCGTTCCCGTAGGGACGACAGGATAGACGGTGGGAAGAAACGACGCGATGAGTCGTAGGGCGACAGCGTGACTGCTGTGGGTGAATCAAGGCAGTTGAGGTTGATTGATTGCTTGGAGCTCTCTTGCTGGTAGAAGTTGATGCAATTCAGAGAAGCCCTGAAGAAGTAATAGCAGTTGGTAGATGGTAGAAGATATGAGAGACTGCAAAAGTAAAGCGATGCTTGATGTAATGACAGACAAGAAAAATATCGAATGAGAGGAGGGACGTTGAGGTGATATATAGTCACCTGGAAGAGAAGGCATCCATAGTTGAAAGCCGAGTATATAAGACTGCGACTAACAAAAAAGGGTCTAGTGATGGAGTGGGTCGGTCTAAAGATAGGATGACGGCATTGGTCACAAGCAGTGTTCACAAAAAAACGCCTTGTGGCCTGTGGAACAGTGGGAGAGTGGAGAGCGGGAGGGTGTGCACGGCAGCCTGGCAGATGATGCTATTCCCGTTCCACTCTTAGTGCCTGGTGTTTGCCTGGAGCGGATGACTCGATGCGGTCCTCAGGCTCCCACAAAACGCTGCGACTGGTCAGTCTGCTGTGGCTGGTGCATGCAGGCAGTGCTTTTAGCCTCTGATTGTTAATTCTGGCCAGGAAAAGGGCGTCTGCTGCAACACTGTCGGCCACAGTTTCTGCTTGTTGGTTGATTTCTGGTCTTGTGATTGGCCTAAATGCCGTAACTGGCGGTCAACCCCCCTTTTGAGACCATCCAGGGATGGATCCAGGATCACCCTTCCCCATGTCCACTGGAGGTCTAGTCCGTCATCTGTCAAGATTTATGACTCCATGTGGTGTGGATGCTGCAGAAAAGGTACAAGTGACATGCAGATAGTTGCATCTTGCAGTCCATCTAACTGACTTTAGAGATGGTACTGAGTACTCTAGTTCTGGTTTACTCAAAGCGATCGTTGTCGGTTACCTATTCGGGATTCGGGGAGGATTCGAGTCAGGATCACAACAGGGAAATGTCAGATTTTCAGCTGGAGTGTGTAGATACTGCAAAGTATCCTGTCCAACTGTGGCTTGACGCTCTCGTGTTCCTAGCCCTTAGAGCGATACCATTTGGTCAACTACCAGAACTATTATCATTATTGACTTTTGTTCTCATTGCTGATAAAAATGGTATCATCATGACCATAGGGTTTATCGCCGATATCCAAACAATATCCCCACTACACGCTCTTGGGTTCTGTGAACTTGGAATTATTGGTCTTCCTTTGCCCGCCGGCGACCTGTTGACGCGGTGCAACCGCTCTCTAGATCTCGAATAATTCATGAGACGCGGGACGGTTTCAGACCATTATACTGGTAACCTATACCGTGCCTCTGATCTTTGAGCAAGTACAGTGATGCTATTTGCGTTTCGAAATATGCATCAAATGGGAGTCCTGTTCCTTGCTGGTCGGGATGATCATCGCGATTATGCGCTCGAGCCTCAGGGGTTGCACTGCCTCAGGCTCTCAGCCTCAATCTTCCTCTTTAATTGTTTCGACTTCTGACGCTAATGACTATTTCTACTGTTCAGCCTCAAGCCACAGAGGCGACGCCTAGTCTGAGATATGTGGCTTCTTCGTACCTCTCTTCCCTGTTTATCATACTTCAGCCACAATCTGACAGGCCGAGCTCAAGTCTCGGCAATAAAAGACCAGTTCGATTACGTGCTGCCTGACAATCCGTATTCTAGGCTTCTGAATTCTTCCAAACTATGTTTGAACAGAGCGTTCAAGTTCTATAGTTGGTTTTTCAGGGCGATCGCCATTGCACGAATTCTCCTTGTCACGAGCCGCAATTCTCGACCACATCGCGCGATTCGCCTTGAGATAGGCGCGGACATCGCGAAATGTCGCAAGTTTGTACCATGCTTCAGGATCCGGATCATTCTCGTCCAATGGTCTATATGAGAAGAGACGTTCAGAGCGTCGGCTCTATATTTATATCCACCACTAATGACCATTCGAACTCATGATGTCTCACTCACGATGTCACACATGTATCTACCGGATTGGCATACTAAATTTGGCGAAGAGACATCTCTCACAGACACTGAAGGGTGTCAGGTGCACAATTACGACTGCCGCGACTATGTCGTCTTGTAACTCGTCTGGGGAAAACATGGATTGCAGAGTGCTTTATAAAGTAGATTAAGAACATGGTCTTCAAGAAGCCAGCCGGGCTAGCTCAATCGGTAGAGCGTGAGACTCTTAATCTCAAGGTTGCGGGTTCGACCCCCGCGTTCGGCTTCTCTTTTTGCTCTTTTCAAATCCAATGTGAAAGGAAAATTTTTTGACATCAAGTCCTCGTTGCGGATCGCGAGGTCGTTGGTCGGAAAGCTTTGCCTGGCTCCACCGCAGTGGCCCGCTCCACTTTTAGGGCCGCACCTTGATCATCTCCATTAAGTCCCTTCTTCTCTATTCAATCTATGAAGGTATTCATATTGTGTAAAAACTAAAGCTAACATCACGTAGCAAATGACTCTGAGGTCAAGAATCTACCCAGCAATAACCTCAAGTCTAAGAGAGGCCGTCGTGATACTCATACTATGGAGCTTAAAACTACACGTCTACAATCAACACTGGAACAATGAACGATGAAGCGAGATATTGACTATCTAGAGTCTATCCACAGTAAGCCTCGACCATCAAGGTCAGGCCATCATCGCACGGTCGTCAATCATAAAGAATCCCCACCAACCAATCGATAAGATCTTCCACGATCCAAAGCAACAGTACCAAAGACGAAGCAAGAGCTGTCTATGCAAGTCTATCAGCAGTGCATTAGTCAAGAAACAAATAGGAACTCACCATCACGAGGGACCACCAATTCATACAAAGCATATGTTGGATGTTGATCATGCAACGTCTGTCTGCACAACACATGAACAAACATTAGCACAAGCCTGTGACTTATTATGCAAAGGAAGGAAACAAAAAAACCTAAGCCTTCTTGCAGGTGAGAGACTTCATGTCGCACTTGGGACATTTACCACCGCACCCCGTGTTGTTGAGGCAGACCTGGCCGCAGTGGCCGCGTTTGTCGTCGAGGTGGTTGACAGGGGTGGCTGCGTCGTTGGTAACGGTGCCCTCGACCTCTGGGACAGCTGCAGCGCTGGCGACAGCGACCAGGAGGGAGAGACTGATGAGGTTGAAGAACTTCATTGTGTTGAAGTGGTTGGTTGGTTGTTATGTTTGAGTGGGCGTAGGTGAGATTAATGGAGTTCAAGTGGAAGAAGAGAGGTAGGTGGTGATGAGAAGAGAGAGATGAGAGAAGAGAAGGGAGATCGATCATGAGGTGGTATTTATACCTGCGAGGAGAGAATCTCAAAGAAATGGTTGTGAATAGCTTGAGAGTATGGTCGTGAAGGTTCATAGGGATGGTGATATAAAGAATTCATCTTTTTGCTAGTAGAGTTACACCAGTGAAGAAAGGACTAGGATGGCTTACCAGTCACAGCATACAGAAATGGATTATTCCGGGATATGCCCGCCCTATACTAAGTAGTGAATTATCATTGGCATCTCCTAACTTCATCAACGAAAGTAGAATGAAGTCATGCAAGTAGCCTGATATTTGGATGATTTCTTTATGCGCCTGCTGCTGTGAAACCTCAACTAAGGATTATTTTGGGGGTTCGAGTCATGATTGATCACTGAAGCAAACAAAGAACCCCTTCATCCTAATAATCTAGCCTTACTTCTCTAATTTGTGGAATCTCTAAAGAAAATGTATATCCTGAATCACTGAAGTTACGTCAAGGACGTTATGGGGTGTCTGCTCCACAGCATCTAGGACACGGCCGCGGATATCAAACCTAGCAAAGTTCCCCCGGGCTTCTTGGTAGCTCTACTAGCCAATGATGCTACCTTTGGACTCATGGAGGAGTGAGATAGGATTGAGGAAAGTGAGAACGCAAATGAGCAAGAGGACTTAATTTTTACCTAGTCTGGATTAGCCGAAAGTCAGGGGCGCAGAGTTACAGACAGACAAAGTGGTGGACTTCTCCCAGGCCCGCTGCGCAATCCGATATTCGAGCTTCTCAATTCCTTAGTTAATGGTGGTTCTCGCGATCTAATCGACGTTTTTCTAAAAGTCTTGCTTTGCAAGGTTCAGACAATCAGCTACATTTGCGAAAGACAATACGACATAGCAGTCCCCAGCTTACCGTCCGTCCAGTAAAATCGCAACTTCAGATGCTTCTCACAAAGGTTGAATCAATATGACTTTGTGCAGACTGAAGCATTAATAATGGCTACCAGCGCGACTGTAGATGAACTCAACCGTGGTGTATACAGAAGAAAGCTGATAAAAGGAACGCTGCCTAGCTGAAAAAAGGGCTACAAAATGAGAAGGACATTGATAAACTACCAGTCATCTTTATCCTCAAGAATTGAGAAGCTGATGAGTTCTGAAAACCTGATCAAAGGTCATTTCACTGTTCATCTGAAAAGGGCGTGCCAATACTTATTCACATTAAACTTGAACAGTCGAATAACATGTAGAAGGTAAATAGTTATCTCTTAAAAATTGATGATGGAATAATAGTCGATGCATACATCACAAATGATCATTTCAGATCCACGGTTCGCGCAGTCTGGACATGGGCTTAGCTCCCTGCACGTGCAAGACGTCAAAGTGATTCTTTCATTTACAAAGAGCTGCTCCCCAGTCTTCAACACCAGTCCACCACTGATAAACCTCTCACAACGCAAAAATTCGCCGACGATGGGGAAGCTCAAAGCCCTTATCTGTGGACGCAGGTCTGCAGACTCTGATCCAGGATCATCAGATACAGAGATACCTGAGAAAAGTCCAAATATGCAAAAAGCTCCTTCAACTGAGGATGTAGAGATCCTCAGAACCAGACGTTTCCCATACGATAGGATTGCGCATATTTTCGGGTTGGGGTCCTGCACCGGTGCAGAGGCGGACAGAATATGGCATTCTGATGTAACGGAGGCACCAGATTTCCTAAGTCAGTCACCCTGAATTTACTATATGCTTCCTCATAAATACTAACATGTATAGGGAACGTGATTGACGCACTTGCGTGTCTGCGGTGGAGAAATACACCTCTTACAATGGCTTACCTCTGGACAGTCGAAGGGCCTTTAGCAGACGCAAAGATAAAGGTCCTCCTGACTTCAGTTATTGCACTTGAAGCTGGGATGACAGTCGTTCCACGGGAAGAGTTCTACAAAAAGGAGCCCCCAATCGCACTACGCCCTAAAGTCGGTATAGTGGCTGACGTGCAATACCATGGCAAACTCCGGAGACTAAAAATTCGCGCTCCCTGGACTATCTGGCATGGCGATGAGGAAGATGCAGGGGTAAGCATCGTGATATTTCAAACTGAGGTGGGCCGTTACGCAGAGGAACTACAATGCTGTCTCGCATATATGGGTAAGCAGCATACTGGGCTTGTCTATTAAACCTAAAGTCTAATGAAAATGATAGGAGCAATACACAGAGCCCGAAAGTCCATCCACCAAGATGCATGCATCTACGGCATTGCTACGGATGGCCAGCACTGGATGTTTATCCGGATCGATAATGAGTCTAAGGTAAGCCGATCCAAAAGACATTTTATCCCATCTAACGGCGCGGCAACAGTATTCATTCGGATTCAACAACCACGCTTTAGACCAAGTGTATACGTTTCTAAGAACCATGGTGCGTCATGCAATGCACTTGGCGTCGCAGAGAGTGGCCGCATCGACCACTGAAAAATTGCCTTCCTCTATTCGATTCTATGATCCCTACAAGAAGACGCCGCCTGAGTCCGACATTGATACTGATACTGATACTGAATTTGAGTGAATGTTTCTGAAATGTTTCATGGAATCTTGGCTATTTTGTTGTTATTGCTTGATTATGTACCGTTTTTCTTTCTCATATCCTGGCTTAATTGAAGAATTACTGAAGTTATTTGACCAGATATTTGACGCCACAATCAAGACTCAGGAGTATAGATCTCGACTTTTGATAGTCCAGGGGCATTAGAGGAAAAGCCCTCATGTTATTTGAATTGTTCAAGTAATCTACCCACAAAGCTCTGAGCTCAGCATTACCATAGCACTGAATAGATAAACAAGGGGAATCGTTATAATTGGAACCAAGGTGCACATCCCTCTCGCCTCTAACTCCACAGAACAAGGACAAATGAAAAGGTGAAGGGCACAGCAAACTCATATAAAGCACCAAAGACAGCAGGAGCCTGCGCCTTCTTGCATCAGGGGGTATTTTCCACGCATTCTGATCTACGAGCCATCAAATGCGAAACGTGATCCCCAGCCTCTGGTCTTCTTCTCATTGCCCTGAGCTCGTTCGCCGGCAGTGACCCTGACAGAGCAGTTACTCGAGTTCGAAGCCTTGAATCCTTTCTCCAGGTCATTGACTCTCTGGTCCATTGTCTCCTTCCAGTCTTCTTTCGTTTGGGTTCTTCCGAGCTGCTCAGGGACCTTCGGGAATCTGGGAGTCAAGGGCGTCTTGATTGCTTGGACGACTTGTCGCGCAGAACGACGAATAGTCTCCCGCATCGCCCACTGGCGCTTTTTGGCAACGAAGAAAAGAGCTGTTGAGGATACTGCACGATGAGAATATATCAGTACATGTAGAGGAGAGAGCAATCGGGATAGGGAAGGGGAACAAACACCCAATGACCACAACCACGCCAACAATCGTACAGAGAACGATCATCCCTTTTGATGAGATGCCCACTGAATCTGATGATGGACCTGATGCTCCGGCTTCATTTTGAACGTCCGTGTAGTCCTGGGCTGCCGAGTGTGCCAGGAAAAGGCTGAAGACAGCGCAATAGCTGAGGATCATAGTTCTATACATCGCAAGAGGATGCTCCTTCCCGAGTTCACTCTCCTAACACTGTATCCTATGTGCTATTCAAAAATCTGTCAGACAGTTGTAGAATTTCACCACGGAAGAGATAATCGCAGATAAACAGGCGCTGGAGGAAAGACAAGCCGGGTCTATAGTACAGTTATACACTCTCAAATTATGGCACAGCCCTCAAGGGGCTTGAGGATTTGTGAAGGACTGCTGCGTCAAAACTGCATGTTGAATGGTGATAGGCTCGAAGACGATTATCTCGGCCCATGTACACACCAGATTCTGCATCTTCAGGGAACGTGCACTATTTTCAGAGTTCAGTGACAAGAACCCATCGACGAATCAGTCGAGCGGGACGCTCATCACAGTGTGATATAGGCGCTGATACTCTGTGATTGACGCTCAGGGTGCGACGGCTTGTTTTGCCATTTTCATCCAGCAACCAATGGTAGCTAAGCGCTGGCCGCCGGGGTCTGAAGAATCCATAGAGGTCATCTTTCTGTCCTAGGTGGAGACTTGTGTGTGCCGTGCAAGATCAAGAAATACCGAAGACTTTCTGCCTAAGGGATTTCTGGTCGTAAAAAAGAAAGAGGGTGTTTGCTTTCGTCGGGTGATGGGTTGACGTGATTTCGAATCCGACTGCGCTTCTGTGGGAATATACACACCGCAACCCCTCGCTAAGTAGCCCTTCGGGCTTCTTTCAGGGTATAATGGAAATATATCCTGATTTTTATCGTCAGCTACAATATCTCTGAAGCATGTTACGCTGTTCTTCAGCCACTTTTTATTCATCGTTTGCAATTTTTTTTTTTTTTTTCCGCCATCTTTTCTTCCGAACAGTTGAGGCTAGGTCCTTTTGTGTAGCTATTGTGACCTCTTTATGCCGTATACATGAGTGAAGATTCTTGCCTGTACTCAAAACCGAGGAACTCCTTCGACACATAACATGGTTAGAAGGGACGCAAACCGTAGTATGAGACAACAGTCGGTCTTGTACAGTCTGTAAGCTTCTGTATAATTTTCCAAAAGAGCATCTTCCGTAAAAGAACTCAGTATAATCCTGAGTCCCTGTGCATAGTATTGGAATATTAATGTCTTATGAGGCAAAGACGTGGTACGTCCCAAAACGGAAGCTACCACCTGACGAAGATGTTTCTTCTGCTGAGGGAGCTGGCGATCTTGACTCTACCTTTTCAGATTCGAAAGAATTCTTTCCGTTCAGTCCCTTGGTTGTCCATCATTTCTACAGGCTTGCACAAGAACTATCCTAAACCTGGGACATCCACGACGGTTCTTCCCTGAGTAGGAGGCCAATGTGCGTGCCATACATCTCAAGCGAAGTCGACGTTTATTGCTGAGTTGAGCATCCAAGACGACAACGACATGGAAAGTCAAAACATTGGCCCTTCTTCACCTGGTAACTCTCCAGCCATATCTGAATTTGAGCGTGACGGCCTTGCAACTCAATATGAGGGCGATGAAGACCTAGAGCTTCTCCACATGGAACAAAATGACAATGAGCCAATCTCACCAAATTTGAAGGCCGTTATGGAGAAAGATAAGGGGCCAGATCGACCGCAAGAAGCTCGTCCTGCTCCACTGCTTCTTGAACGGCCCCAAAGCTCTGGACTCGATGTCGCCGGATTCTCCTTCGGAAAATCTGGTCCACGTCGAAGGCCACTTCTGCTACAATCGTTGAGAAAGAGGCGTTGCTCGGCACCCAGGAATCCTTCCTTGGAACAAACTAATAGGCGTGGCATGACTGATCAAGCCAGACACCAAGACCAAGTAAAGTTCGTTCCTCCAATGCTGCCACTTTTCACATATACTGATTGTCCTTTAAGTTCTATCTCTCATGCCTCGGACAAAGGCTGCACGATTTACGGACTGATCCAAAATAACTTATCCCGCTCGAGCGCGACGAGGTCCTGCTCTCCAGCAACGCACAAACCCCAGGAGTCGGGAACTGCAGAAAACTGTTGTAACAGCGCCGAAAGCGATGCTTGCAGAAACACTCCAATGGATCGACTACACAGCCAGAGAGCTCAAGATGGTGCTTCGCAAACAGCGGGTGACATGCGACGCATCGCCACGAATGCAGGAAATCCAGGTGGGTAAAGCCTGAAAGAAGTCCTATGTAGGAGGTCTAACTTCATAGACGATAACACCAACTTTGTGACTCCCCAACCGAGTGTAAGTCCCCTCCAACATTTCTCCAGAGTTACTGACGGGTTCTAAGGTTGAACATCATGGTGGACGTTTGCTAAAGCAGCACAATGAAAAGCAGGAATGGGCTGCTGCTATGCAGCAAAATCCAAACCGCCAGGATGAGGTTATGAACAGAGAGAGAATGACTAATATGCACTCATTGGGGCCCACGATTGATCATTTCAGGATCTCGAAACGACGTCCCACAAACGGGAAAAAGGTGCCCAGCGCGAAACGAACTATGACACTGGCTTCGGACAACGGCAACTCGCATTTGTCAGAGGAAGATCTGTTCCAGCTTCTAATCAATTGGATGAGAGTTCGAGAAGAAAATGAAATCGCTGCTTCGAATTTACAGGAGCTAATGGAAGCCGACATGTCTGAACTGGCAGAGGAAAACAAGAGTCTCAAGAATCAGATCGAGACCCTTGACAATCAATTACAGCGTAGCAAGTGTCAATCAAAGACATACAGAGCCCAGATAGAGAACTGGAAAACAAAGCTAGTGAAGTTCAAGGGTATTCTCGACGAGCTTGGGGCAGAGTATCGAAACCTTCACAATGAGAATCTCCGACTCAAAGACTCAAAAGCAACTCTGGAGAATGAAAGAACCGAAATCGAGTCTGGAATTGAAGATGCTAGGCGCCAAATTTCTCAGGCTGCGGTTCTCGTCGGGGAAAAAAGAACTCAACTCGCAGAGTCCGAGAAAAAGGTTGAAGCGATGACTCTGGCCTTGAAAAATGCAGAAGAGAAGACAGTAATTGTTCAAAGCCAGTTGATGGAAGAAAGGAGAAGGTCATCAATTCTCGAGTCGTACATTCACAATAATTCGAGAGTTCAAACAAAGGAGCTTGCGGTAATCCGGACTGAACAGCAGGAGATGCTCAGCAAGGTCAACTCTGCGTTTGACATACTGGGTCAGAGTGTGAATGCTTCCCAGGTAGCAACTCAAACCACGTTGGAATTGACACTCGAGAAAAGCTTTTCACTTCTCAAAGAAGTGAGCGAACAGCTTTCGAGGGACAGAGTGGATATTCACCAATGCAACGACATCGTCCACAAGATCTTCTCAAGGTATGACCGAGACCAAGTACTGGGGAATGGAATGCTGACTTGTTGCTGTCAGCGTTAATACGTTCGATTTCAGGCTAAATGAGGGACTCGAGAGAAACTTCACGCTCAACGAGAATGTGGCACATGATATTAAGGAGCAGCTGAAGCTCTTCGAAAACAATAACGGTTGTCATATGGCGCTTCTCAAGCAGCTCGAGATCAACGAAGAACAGTACAACGCCGTGCGCGAAAGGTTGGAAGCACTCGGGCCAAGCATGCATAGCATCAACTCCTCTCTCATGGGGCTCAACGAGAAGGAGATTGATCTTACCCAGCATATTACGCATCTAGAAAAGAGTATCTTTGAGGCGCAGAACCTGGCTCCCTCAACAGATGTCCGTGGTCTGTGCATGGAGAATGCCGCACTTAAAAATCAAATCGAGCAGCTTTCGATCAAAGCGAGTTCTGCTGAAGAGAATGCTAAGGCAAAGGAACTCGAAACCGAGGAAGCAAAGCGTGCCCTTCTGGATGTCACAGCAAAGATGAAGGAAGAGATGAAACGAGCACAGGATTTCGAGGCTGAAGCCGTCAACCTGCGACAGAAGACAATATCTATCGAGACGAAAATTCGGGAGGAATTGAACAGAGCGAGCATCATTGCCAGAGATCAGGCCAAGGCAAGGTTCGAGCAACAAATCCATAAACTGCTGCGAGAGAAAGCAGAAGCGGAAAAGGATATGGCCATGATCAGGGAGTCGCTGGCTGAGGTTCAAGCCTCAATGGTAATCAACATAGACTCTTACGAGGGCAGTTCCACTAATGGTTTGCAGGCTGAAAAGGAAAATGAAGCGAAGAAGCGAAGAGATGAATTGGAGTCGATAGTGAGTGAATCAGACTTGGAGACGAAAATGAAAATAGCTGATTCCTGTAGCTCCTGGAAAGAGAACAGCGGATACAGAACTTAGAGGACTTCCGCACCCAGGAAGTAGCTCGGATGAGTGAGCAGGAAGCGGTACTCGAGCTACTTCGAAAGTCAGAGGCTGCTGCTCTGGCCCAACAGAAGAAAATCTCCCAGCAGCTCGATGAAGCCCAAGGAAGAATTGTCGAACTTAATGATAGGCTGACCTCGAAAGACATTGATCTCGATAATCTCCAGAAGAAGCTAGACACATGTCAAAGTGATCTACTGGAGAAAGGGGAAGAACTCGCACAGGTCAAGAAAAAGCTTTGCGACGCCGAATCGGACAGGTCAACTCTGGAAACAGGCAAAGCGAAGGCGAAATCCGAAATACACGCTCTCCTCAAAAGGCTTCAGGACTCGGAGCGCTGGATGAAAAATATCAAAACAGCGATCGCTCGACCAGATGATCCTCCATTCGGCGGACCATTCCCGGGTACTTGGAACAAACTGAAGGACTATCTGAGCTCGACAGACAACCACAACCCATGTTCCGATTCACAGAAAAGTACAATTCCTACAAGTCTTAGTGTTGTGAATGCGAGTAGAAGTCCTTCTGTAACCTCGACACCGAACAGGATCTGTGAGAGTCCTATTCAGGGCTTTGTTCAGACGACAGAGGTGATATATCGGACACAGAGCTTTCAAGGCGGCGGGCTGTCTTCACCAGTTCAAACTAATGCAAGAGCCGGGAACATGGACTCCGTTAGTCGCTGTGAAAAGCCGGAACCACCAACTGAAATTGTACCATTCTCGAGTATTCGGCAGCAGCTATCACCCGCATCTGGCTCATCTCTAAGCCCTGAACCTAGCGATCTTGCCGAGATGCTAGACCTCACTCCGAAGAACAAGTCTCCGCAGGGCAATACGGCCGTGGACACGCCGAAACAAAAGAACGAGAAGAGGCTTGTACCTACACCGCACAAGGCTGACGGTTTCGACTTCGGAACGATATGTGAAAAGTCGCGGAACTCACAGCACCAGCCGCTGAAACTGAGCTCCTTGGCGACGGAAACGGTTGATGGTCATGAGAACGCAAGGGAGGATCAGGGAAAGCAGAAAACCGTCACTGTCGAGGCAGAAAAAAAGGTAAACAGGATTGAGAAGCGGAAGTTCTCAGCGACCGTGGACGACACTGGTGAGGAGAGCACTTCCGAGAATCGGCTTATCAATAAAGCAGAACGCACCACGAAACGCACTTACAGTAAATTTCAGCGCTCTCTTTCGTCGAAGGGGGTTCCCAAGTTTACAAACGAGTCCAATGCTTCTCCAGCTGGCGAACGGACGAATCATGATACGCATACGGAGAATCAATACACGAGCAATGATAAGAGAGCACGAGTGTCTATGGCGCCGTCGAATTCGAAGCCTAGAGGGCAAGCGCAAGGGACTGCCAACTATTTGGAGCGCAGAACAAGCCCTGCTAGCTTAGCGTCCGGAAGCAGTAGACAATCATCAGCGATTGAAAATGATCCGAAAAACAACAGGTGGACGACACGAGGTGCAAGGCGCGGAGGTCGGAGATTACGCAGTAAGCGCCATCCTTCTTGCAAAGAAGCTATAGCTGCTGATGGACACAGGTGACCGCTACAATGCCCGTTTCAGTCAGCGATATAATGAACAGGTTGATGGTATATAGATAGTAGAGCCCGAATTTAGCTCCACAATAATGCACCTGAAGGTTAGCGACAATTTAATTATGAGGAGGGAGGAGAAACGAGATACGCAGCGTATTTATCACGAGATTGAACAAGTGACGAAAGGGAGATACTGCTTATGTAGCCGAGAAGATTGGGAGAAAGTGAAGATATCGAACATGATAAATTGAACCCAGAATGTACTGCTCTAAACGCCGGAATGCAAGACCAGAATAGAAACAGCTCAGCAAGACACGAGTCCACTCAGATGCCCAGAGTATCGCTTCTGCCGCTGATTTCCCTAATGTACATGATGGTTGATGGAAGTAACGGGCTCGACTTGTCGCTGCCTTTCGAGACGTTGGATGGTATAGGAACGGAGTGTACTCGTTGACGCCGACGAAGACTGAGCCGAATCTCCAGGACGATCCCCTTATTCGAAGCGACCGAGCTTGATGTTGCAGATAGTTGAATAAGAGAGACCATAAATCATTTCGCCCTTCCACCCTTTGTCGCTTCCAGGAACAAGACCTTCTTCTTCACCACGGGGTCGTATTTGAGCATACTCAGAGGGCGGTGCGTACGAGGACGGATCATCGTGCGATAGTACCCGGTCATAGCCATGGAGATCAGGCGAACGGCAATCGTGCGAGATTTCGCTATGAAGAGGATCGCAAGTCAGTCATCCGTTCTCTGCAGAGCAGCATTGTACTAGGGATTAGCAGCTCCGAGTTCACGTGGAAACAGTGCTGGGGTAGAAATCTGCGCATACCTTTCTTGGCCATTTTGGCGACTTGCAAGGGAGGGACAGCAAGAGGGGGATGGAGCCTTGTCGTGACCGATTCCAAGTTATCGGAGTTTTGTGGAGAGAACTTTGGGATCGGGATAGTATCACGTGATACTTGCTATCCTGGAATGGAATAGTGCGGAATGCGGATAATGCCAAGACTACAGAGTACCTTCGCTGCAGGTACATAGGGAAAGTACCTCTGCATATTATTGACAAAGATTATCGTTACATGTGTGTGTCAGCTGAAATGACCTGTCTGTTTGTCATGATTGGATTTCTACCAGAGAACTCTTTCTACAGCTATTTGATGTATCTGGAGCAATCGTATCTATCTTTTTCCTGACTCTTGCTGAAAGCCTTTATCAGCCTCTTTGTCATACTGTTTCAAGCTATAAATATGAGCTGAGGTCCCATGATTCTGTCTGTTTATCAGCTTCAGACGTTCTCTACTCGTGTATGTACAATTGTCTGTATGCTCACGAGTTAGCATGCCATGAGTACTCGGCTTGAACTCCGTGAGGGCAAGGATGTTTACTTCATGATTGTTGCGCGCCAGTAGGACATGGCGGATGCATCATTGACCGAAGCAGTGATGTTCTTATCTATATGAGAAGTCGCTTTGATGACCAGTCGGTGGAATCTTGCCGTGCGCCATTCTCGGGAAGGTAAGCCATTGGCTGTTGCAAACGTGAATGCTCTACCCCATGTTTTGTTTGCCCTGTCAACTTCGGTACCGGACGTCAGCACTAGAGAAGTCGGAGTTTCAGTGAACTGACTGAGACCTCAAGCCATAGTCGTTGTTAATTGTAAGCGACCTCGGGAAGAGTCTGTCTCGCTACGCGGCGCTTACCGGAATGAAGACGTAATACAAGTCGTCCGATGAACGATTTGTTTTTGTCTCGGTGGAAAATACTCACTGGATAAATGCAGTGTTTATGAACATATTTACTGCACTGGGCATAAGCCGTGGACGTCAGCTCGCGATGGGCAGCATTGAAGTCATTCCACCTGACGGATGGTGGGATACAAACGAAGACTTCAGGTGCTATTCTCAGGTCGATAACCAGCTTTTCAAATGGTGGTGTATCTCCGTGGGATATAATCACATCAACCAGAGCAATGAACGTAGGCTTTCTAATGCACGTAAGTATAGGCTGCCTGTGAAAGGCTTTTCCAGACTAATCTAGGTATAGCAATACACGTTGTTCGAGGACAAATACATGGCCGTCCAAGAGACAAAGTTAACGCTTCCCCCTGGGAAGGCCGATGTTGGTTGTTGTCACCCTCGAAGAGCTTACTACGCCGCATTATCTTCTACATCTTTCTCTTACTAGCGAAATACCTGCGAGAAAACACTGCAAGAAGCCTCAATCTTGCTCCTATTCTCACAAATGCCGATAGGGAACTGAGGAAGCTCAAGTTTAGGATTTTGACTTGTGTGCTGCTTCTGTAAGCCATGCAGACAGATTCCCCTCATCCATCATCCACAGACGAGGTAGTTGACAGCTGTGAATAGATAAGTTCCTGAAATACATGACATGAACTAAGTTCCATCCTTGAGAGTGTCGGTTCAGAGGGACTGATCTTAATTGGAGACAAGCGCAGAATTTTCAGAGGTACAAATTTATATGGTTTACAGCGTCTAGTGATCTACACATTTCGAAGGGCCTGAAGTCATCGGATGACCCAGTGATTTAGACTAATCTTCGGGCTCACTTATTGCTGGCTTGATTTGCCCCGGAGAGAGTATGCATGAATCTTCTCATATGATCCTCAGTCTTCTAGTGTCGAGGAAGGTGGCCGGCCTAAGATTCATCGACCAGAATATTGCCGTCGACTCGAAGGATTTCTTCTCAGAGACTTATGTACACTCGTCCCGGGCCAATAAGCACTTTAATTTCAGTAACGGTCTACAGTTCTCGAAATTCATACCAAATTTGAATGTGAATAGATTGTTTTCATTTCAAGTCTTGTGGTGCCAAACAGATTATTCACCTCAATGAAGGAGGTCGTTTCTTGTCATTCACACACGTAGAGCTCGTAGCTCATTTCATGTTTTGTTTTGTGTTACTCCTCTTGCTTCTTCGTCTTTCCTCACCTTTCTGCTCTTTTCTCCTTTGATCTTCCCTTCTCCTTCCTTCTCGAGATTTCTTTTGTCAGTAATCCCTCCTCCCTCCTCCTGAAGATATCTTCTCTCAATCATCTCTCCTCCACCTGAATTTCCCACCACCTTACAGCCTCTGTTGCAAATCCAGGTTCCATAGTCATTGTATGCCTGTCTGTCAGTCAGCTCTATCCGTTCATCTCAAATAGTTAGTCTGTGCGCCTTCGTTGCAGGCAGTTTGAAACACCAAAGTCAAATCACTTTTTCCTTGTTTTGTGTGTCGCAATGAGCCCGAAAGACTCGTCCATGTCCAAGAAGGCCAAGTCTGTGGCCAAGAAAGGAACGTCTTTGGCATATAGACTCGTCCGAAGAGTCAAAAGAGAGCTTACGCGGTTCGGTGTTGGTGAGCGCGTGGTCAACGTTGTGGAGGATACCATCCACGATGTCGTTGATCAAGAAGAGTCTGCAACTTCTAGCCATCCAAAGAAACCGAGGAGAACGATCCCTGCCACCGCCTTAGATTACAACAGTGTCAGACGTTACTTTAAACTCTCAGACTACAAGGCGCCTAAGGGGGCCCCAGAGGCCAACAGAATCTGGGCCATCCCAGATCAACACCTCCTTCCAATCCCGCAGCATCTAGGTAAGATTGGTGTTCTATTTATTGAGTTTGACATGATGGTAACACATTTCAGAGGCTTCGATGCACGAGTTTGATACGTTGACAAGATTCTCCGACGTTTCTTTGCGTACTCCAGCTGAAGCTATGGGACGATCAATCATAGACCAGATTCTTTCGGCGGCAATGAGAGAGGTCCGAAAAGAACTGCAGATCCTTGCGCCCAGTAATGAAGAACATCTCTATCTTACAATGGAGACACGACTTGAAGTCACTCTATCCCGAGAAGACGAGGATCTCGTGATCACCGGCGATGCTGACTATTCGTTCTGGTACGGTAATCCGAGCGACATCAGTACGAATTTGGTGGTCTGTGAGGCGAAACGCAAAGGGGAAGGGTCCGGGCAGGGAGGACAAAGTCAGTTACTTGGTTATATGGGTAGGTAATCTTCTCATATCGAGGGAATTCTTGTTACTAATGCGTATTATAAAGGCATCATTCACACTATGCGCCGCCGTCTTGGAAAAGAGAACTGCGTGGTCTATGGGATCCTCACAGACACCCAAACTTGGTGGTTCTACCGGATTGACAATGACTCCCAAGTAAGTTCCCTTAGGCCATATCAAGTAATTACTTAGCTAACAAGTGATAGGTCTCCGAATATGTCGCCACTTGGAAATACCAAACTTCTCGGATTTTTTCGTACATCTGTTTCATCCTTCGCGCCGCATACGAACTTACACCTACTACATCCCGAATCACCCCGTCGCACAGATTCTCCGGACAGAGCTCTTATTTCAATTTCGACATCTTCTTCAATAATTTAATTGAAGCAGGAAACCTGGCTTAGATTGAAGACATGTCTCCACTCGCAGATACTAAGCTTCCGGTTTGAGTGATATTATCAGAGCTTGCCATCGAGGATTGGTTCTTCCCCTTCTGAACGTTCTAGGCTATTGCAGCGGGAAGCTTATCCACAAGTAACAAGCCATAGCTTCAGTCGTGTGGCTGTCTCGTCTTGACGAAGGTGAAGGTCAGTCACGGAAATGAGCCCCGAGGATGGTAGTCTTACTAATGCATGTACTTTATGCAGATCACTCAGCTCCAATCTATACAGTGCTTGATGAGTATATCGACGGGACCGAAGCAGCTTTCATCTGGGCGAGGACCAACACGGATCTGGATCTGGTCTCTGTTACGCGAAATGGGAGTTGCAGACAGGACCAGTGTTGTGCATAGGGATGATTCAAGGACAGAACATAATGAGAGTCTAGAACGGCCGCTTGCTACATTGTAACCAAGTCACCTGTGCTCTGTAGTGTGACTCTATCCAGCGTTTGGAATCCTCGTCCCATGGTTTCCTTCACGAGGACGTCTCAGTCGTACCAGCCCTCATGTGGCTCGAGCAGACTCCAATTCTTGTAACTGAAGGCGCTTTTTTCTTGTCTGCAGGAGAGAGCTTATGAAGTGGAGCAGAGATGATGGTCAGATTGAGAGCGATGTATGCCCAGTCTATGTCTGTGGTATCACTCCGAAAAGAATGCGACGAGTTTCAGAGCCCAGATCTAACGGATGACTGTCGCCGTGAGTAAAAAGCTGGTTTGCCGTGACCGTGGTTTGTTTGTTGATTTGTGGGAGCTGGTCCTGACGAACCGGGGGAGAACCCGACGGAAGATGGACCTTCCAATAGCGCTCCTCTGGCTGTCCTCAACTTACCAAGTACTCAGAGTGGGACCGCGAAACGATTGGTTTGCGATTCCAGGGGCAACAGATAGTCGACTGTTGAGGTACAGACGTCGATTTCCTCTTGGTGAACTCCAAGGCTCTTATCTATTTGGCCATGAAGCTTTCCCCAGCATCTCCTCTCTGTCTCTCATGATACTGTGGTGATTGTTGTTCTATGTGGAAAGTCAGCAAGTTGTATGAGGAGAATCGCGGTTGAATTCTGTCAGCTGTAACTGTAAGTGAAAATGTCCATAGTTCTTCCGATCCTTCTTGTTATCATCGATTCTGATGAGACATCTTCAAGACTACCAGCTCCCACATGCCGAACACAGTACTGTTGTCCTTCTGACAGCATCGGAATACCATCTTGAACATTGAAATGAAACCAGCCTCTGCGTCTGCAGAACGACAATATGAGAAGCAACAGAATATTGAGATCTCGGAAACTGCGAACCCCAGAAATGCCCCAGACGAGCACGGTCCTAATCCTGAACCACTGCGAGTTCTCAATTTTGCAAACGACGATGAACCTTCTCCATCAACGCCCGGAATATTTGTCCTGAAACTGCCAAACCTTAGTCCAGAATCAACCGAGCGAATCTTTCCCATCAGCTCAGTCGTGTCGGTCGATTCCTCCGCTCCGCCAACACCGGCAGTGGAGAACCCTGAGGAGCAAAACTTCCCCTGGGCTGAAAGTCTCCGTTCAGATTTTACTGCTGGCAAGCAGTCACCGGGCCAGCCGGCTACGCCATCGCCCGATGACCGCAAGGACGCACCCTCGATTCAGAGCACAGGAGAAGCTTATGGCAGTTCTTTGAACGTGACTACTGGAAGCAGGAAGCGAAGCCCCTTAAAAATTGATTTGGCCAGAGGAATTTTCGACGTATCGTTTGAGGATGTGAATGTGACTTCCCAGGGGGGCTCTGGACTTATGGAGCCATCCTCTGCTGAGGCCCAGGATTCGTACTTCGTAGGAGCAGGTTCCTGGATCGACCAAACTGAAGCAGCAACCTGGGTACAAGACATGGAAGATGACCCAAACTTCAAGCACATTCATGGGCTTGGTGCACTCATAGTGCTACAAGAATCCAAAGGAAGACTCATCGTCCAGGTTGCGAGCAAGAACACCGAAAAAGTCCTTGGCTACAAACCTGAACAGCTTTTTGCACTACCGAGCTTCTGCGATATCGTGAAGGACGATCAGAAAAAAGACTTTCTTGGCCGTTTTAACCTTGTCCGAGACAAGTGGTATAATGTCGAGCAGCACGGTCCAGATATCCACGAAGTCGATGTCCGTCAAGGTTACGGGACAACGAGGCGGCTTTGGTGTACGATGCATGCCACAAAGACAAACTCTGGTCATATCGTATGTGAATTCGAATTGATGAGAGCCGTTCTTGATTATTGGAGGAACTCAGGGCCTTCGAAATCGGTCTACGCAATCTATGACAACACAAGCCCAGACGACAGATCCGATGAGAAGAACAGCACTCCGAGCATGCCTCCTGAGATGCAAAACATGCTGAGAGGAATCAGAGGAAATTTTCAGTCTGCGGATATGTTGAGCGCCTTGTCACTTGTTATCCAGCTGGCCGCGAGCGCCTCCTCCCTGAGTATGCTTTTCAACTATTTTATTGGCATCATTAGGGAATTGACCGGTTTCAGCCGAGTGACTGTCTTTTATTTTGATCGTGACGGGAATGCGGTTCCTATGAACGATGCCGTTGACTCGCGCGTTATTGCCAGTTTCCCGGAAGACCTGCATTTCCCAAAACCGCTTTCTCCGAGAGACTTGGGAAGCTTTCATTTGGGCAACAAAGTTTGCCTCGAGTACAGTCATAGGCAGTCACACACTGAGCTGGTTTATCGTGATGCTGAACATTTGCCGAGCGAGTTTGATCTAGACCACTCTTACCTGTTGGCGAGGTCACCGTACCTTGTGGACCATGTCACCGGAATGCCCGTCTTTGCTTGCCTGTCTATCAATATAAATGCCTTCGGACGTGCATGGGGGCTTATAATGTGCCAGTCGTACGAGGAAAAGATGCGATTACCCCCTCCAGTACAAAAGTTCTTCTGGCTAGTTAGCGACACACTTTCAAGCAATATCGAACGTCTTTCGAACACGATGACCGCCCAGACGCAGGGTCCTTTCACTTCTTCAAACGACGGGGATGAGAAAGGCGATAGCTTCCAGGTGAAAGACTTACTGACCTTGTTCAAGGCGGATTATGCTGCATCCTTAATGTTAGGTGAAACCAAAATCCATGGAAAGCCCCACGGTGCGCAGGAAGTGCTCGCTTTAGTGGAATACTTGAAACTGAAGGAACTCGGTGCTGTCTTGTGTTCAACGGACATGGCTCGAGATTTTCCAGACCTCAACTATACGCCTGGTTTCAACTATCTATCCAACCTGCTGTATGTGCCCTTGTCAGCGGACGGTCGAGAGTTTATCGTTTTCTTCAAGGCGCCACAATGCGCAGTCACTTTTCGTGCTGGGACTGATGACAATGCTCGATCCCTGGGCCAAGGACAGCCGAAGGACCTTGGTTCAGAGGCGAAGGTGGTTGATCGTGGGACTGATGTATGGGATGCAGGAGACTTACAGAAGGGCGTCTTTCTATCCTTGATATACAGGGCGATGCTGAAAGAGGTGTGGCAGCAGAAGGAAACAACAATGCAAAGCACCCAGCTTATGCGACTACTTTTGGCAAACTGCGCTCACGAGTTTCGGACGCCGCTGAACGCGATCATCAACTACCTCGAAATTGCATTGGATGGAGATCTCACTCAAGAGACTCGGGAGAGTCTTTCCAGATCGCATTCCGCTTCAAAGTCCCTCATTTACATAATTAACGATCTCTTGGACCTCACTAACGCAGAGAACGGTATCAGCTTGATCAAAGACGAGAATTTTGATCTCGTGGAGACCATCCATGAAGCCTCGCGCATTTTCTGTGAAGAAGCGAGGCAAAAGGGTGTTGAGCTTCATGTTGTACAGTATTCTGATATTCCTCCTGTGCTGGGAGACCAACGGCGAGTACGACAGGTCATCACGAACCTCATCAGCAATGCCGTTCAACATACATCTTTGTCGGGAACCGTGACTGTCGAATCATGCTTGTTGCCCGATTATACCGAGACTGGGAAACTTGGAATTGAAGTGGCTATCCACGACACTGGAACCGGCATGTCTCAGAACGATATCGAAGCACTTTTCTGTGAATTGGAGCAGGTTTCGAACAAAGATTATATACGAAGTCGAAGTCCACAACGCTGCGACAATGCCGTAACGAGCGACAGTAGCGGCTCGAGGAACATACTCGGGCTAGGTTTAGCCCTGGTTGCTCGCATAGTTCGCAATATGAACGGTCAACTCAGCGTGAAATCAGAGGAAGGCCAGGGAAGTTGCTTCAAGATCAAGATGCAGTTTCCTTTACCTTTCGATGAGTCCAATGAAGAGAACCTTGATTCTAACAGAGCGTCGCCGGTTGACAAAGGAAAAGCGAGGCAAACTGAAACTGAAGACGACCAAAACGTGCCTCCGAAGCAAGATGAATCTCAGTGCAGCAAATATGACCGAGCTCGGGCAGGGGAGAATACTGGATCCTCCGAGTGTACAGATTCCACAAAACATGAAAGCCATACATCAGACGACACAGTCACCCCGGGTCTTGCTCAACATGACTCTGCCTCGAAGCAAGAAGTATCAACCATACATCCTGACATAGGGACAAAACCTCCGTCTACCGAGGGGGACGGGCCAGCTCATCAACCGCATCTAAGGTCCGCGGAGCAATCTACCACAGCTTTGGCCGATGAACCGGCCAAGCCGATCGAGGAAGCAGCGGCCGGATTCTCAGAAAGGACGGCAGAGCCAAGTCAAACCAAAGCCAAAACCCAGTCCGATGTTCCACGCAATGAGACTACGACTTCTGCCTCTGAGATATCTTCCAAAAAGAATCTGCACATCTTGGTAGCCGAGGATGATCCGACAAATAGCGCAATCGTGCGCAAAAGACTACAGAAATCGGGACATACCGTCCATATGACTGAGAATGGAAAGGAATGTGCTTCTGTATTCCGTGACAATGCGCACTCGTTTGACGCCGTCCTGATGGACATACAGGTCGGTCACAGAATTTCTGCAGGTAACAATCAATCCTGAGCTGACCTTCAACAGATGCCGATCGTCGATGGCATGGGATCGACCAAGATGATACGAGAATATGAACAGCTGGAAGCCACTTCAACTTCTGTTCCAGCGACTTGTCGGCCTCAGCGGATTCCGATCTTCGCTGTCTCGGCATCTCTGATGGAGAAGGATCGTCAGACGTATATCGATGCGGGGTTCGACGGTTGGATCATGAAACCGGTTGATTTCAGACGTGTTGCCCACCTTCTGGATGGAGTGTACAAGGAAGAGGTACGTGAGGACAGTCTCTACAAGCCTGGCATGTGGGAGAAGGGAGGCTGGTTCGATAAGGGAGGTGAGAGCTAAGAATCCTTATGTGGAATTGAGAGGTATGTCGGCATGAGACAGAGGCGGGAGTTTTATACCCCTCAAAGTATAGAGGTTACATAGATCCAGAGTAGTAAACGCAGACGATGGTCACTATTAAGATAGATAACAGATGCTAACAAGTGGAGATAACCATTCAGAACGAGATTGTCCAGTAAGTAGAGTTGTAGACCATCACATAATAACGGCTTCAACTATATGCGCCATCTATGCATGTATGTATATGTGCATGCTATATGAACAAGCTGTACAACGCCGACAAGATGCTGATGATTTGACCCAAGGGCGAGAAAACATAAACCAAGACCACAAAGCCCATCTTTCAATTCACAAGCTGATCAATAGTACTCCGGCAAGTCCCCGAAATCCGGCACTGCATCTCCGCACTTGAACGATGGCGCATATGCCTTGGCTGGCATGAAGCCATTCTTCCAGGCGGTCCTGTAGCTCCACTGTGCCGCAGACTCGGTGCGCCAAGTCCAGTAGAACCAGCCCTGTCCGGTCTCGAATGCAGACATCTGTGCCTCTGCGTATGTCTGCAGAAATTTCTTGTAGTCGGCCGAGTACTCGCTGACGTCTGCGTTGGCGTTGGCGCAGCTGCAAGTGGGCCCAGTGTCGGCGGTTGGACAGTATTGGGTTGAGTCTGTGAGGGAGAAGGTTCCTTCCCAACGGGTGCCGCGGCCGACATTGTTGAGGTATTTGGCGCAGTCTGTATCGGCTTGGGACCATTCGCCGCAGATCGTTGGGCCCCAGCTATAGAGAAGGGTCAGTATGGTGAGATAAGAAGACGTGGAAGAACGTTGAAGGAAGACAGACCCTGTGCTTGTAGAGTTGATCTCTTTGATCATATTGTACCAGTCGTTGCAGATTAGGTTGACTTTCGCGGTATGGTTGAGGCCAATTTGCCCTGTATTGAAAATGGTGTATTGGTGCGTATCCAGTAACATCTTGTCGGGACGGTTCTTGAGCATGCTCTTCCATTTACTCAGGTTCAGGAAGCCATCGTGCAAAGCGACGTACGCCGTGATGCCGTTCTTCTGCACGAGCTTCGTGGCCTCGGTCGTCCAGTCAAGGACATCCTCGATTGAGAGCGAAAGCATCAGTGGCTCATTCACGAGCCCGTAGATCGTAACGATATTCTTATATCGGTCCTGCGCGAAGAATTTGGACACGCTGTCGTGAACAGCGAGAGACCGATTGCGGTTGAGCTCGCTATCTGTCCCATTGAGCCAGCCAATGACACCCTCGCGACCGCTGTGATTCCACCCGTTCTGACTTCCAGGAATCCCGTGCGGGTCGAGCTTGACTCGAAGCCCGTATTTTCTGCAATACTCGATTGCTCGGAGGAGATATCGCCACGAAATCTTTGCAACATAAGGGTCGTCGTCGTACGTTGCTACCGCCCAGTAGGAATATTGGATGCGGACGTGGTCGAGACCTGCATCTCGGATGTCTGCAAAATCTTGTTCAGTGATGAATGTAGCGTAGTGCTTCTCAATTGTCCTTGCTGCGGAGCTGCCGAGTCTCTTGGACAGCGTCCATTCATCAATAATCCCTGCGACCGAGGAGTAAGAGTCGAACAATGAAGGAACGATGAACGGTTCGATTGACAGCCAGCCTCCCAGATTAACGCCGCGGATTGGCTGAGACCCATACGGGAATGGTTCATTCAATGGGGGGACATTATCGTTCGGTCTAGCCGAGTCGTCCCAGGTCGAGTTCAAACCCATGATGGAAAGGCCACCAACAGTCTCATTTGTGAATGTGACATTGAAGTCAGTCGTGTCATACCATGTCCACGGGTCCAGATATGTTCCCTGAGCGTAAGCCTAGTAGAATGTCAGTGGAGGACCCAATGAGCAAATCTGCTTGATCAAACGTACTGGAATGCTGTCATGGCTCAACCCGTCCAGATTCGATTTACCAGGAGAGGTTCCTTGCGGATCGGCCGGGTCAGACTTGTTGTCGTGTTTCTTGGACACGACGACGGCGACGGGAATCACAATGACCAGGATCAGGATCAGAGTGCCCAAGCCAATCCACCTCTTTCGCTTCCAGAATGGCCGTCCGCCGCCCGCATCGTCCATACTGCCCCCCCAGCTACCTTCTTTCCGCCATCTAGCTTCCATTGCTGGGCCACCACCTCCACGATGGCGGACTTGCATCTCGGGGCTGCGCCCTTCTTCAAGGTACGCCCCGGATGCGACCCTCGCCTTCGTCCGATCTCTGTGTGACTCGCCAGGCGGATCACGCAAGGCGCGGCTTTCTTCTCCCACGACTGCTCGCTTCTTCTGACGTTTCCTCTCCGCTTTGGTGGCGTCCTTCGCGTTCTCGCGTTTCCGACGCTCCTCCTTCTCATATTGAGCCCCCAGCCTAGCCAACGCATCCGCGCTCAGCAAATGCGACGCACTATTGGTCGAATCACTGCTCTGATGCTTCCTCGTGGCTGCCTCACGCCCCGCTTCCCTTCGTCTAGATCCCCGCGCTTCAGCATCCGACTCGCGACCTCTCTCCCGGCGGCCGTCTCTGGTCTCTCTCGTCCGATGTCGCCCATCATCCTCATACGCCCTACGCCTGCTCTGGCCCTCTCGATCCCTGTCGCGATGCCGCTCAAGCCGCTCGCTTCTCCTCGGAGCCTCCCTCGCCCGCGACCGTTCCCCTCGGCGCGCATCATAATCATCACCGTAAGATCTACTCGCTCGCTGTCGCGGGCTGCGCTCATCGCCTAGCAATTCTTCGTCAACCGCGTCCTCCGCATCGCGCTCGTAGTACCCGCGCGTCCGCGACTCACGCGGGGGACGGGAACGGTACCCGTCCCGTCTGTATCGGCGTTCGTTAAGGTCGTGCTCGAGTTCGTCATCGTCATAATCATCGTCGTTGTCGTCAGTTGCGTAGCGCCGTCGTATATAGTCGTAGTCATACCGTGCTTCCCGGTCGCTGTCGCGACCGCCGTAGCGATCCCGACTTCGGGAGTGACTTGGCATGCAAGTTTTATTTCGTGGATTGGAATGTTCGGCGGGGTGGATGTCAACGATCGGATGTGGGAACTACAGCGGCCCCGGTTTGTTTATAACCGCAGTCGGACCCGGTGGGAGCTTTGAGGATGTGTCGGCGCCAGATATGGTTCGTGGCTGTAATTAAAAATTAATATCATGCAGCAGCGTGCAGAAATCATTCATCATCAGAGTGTGACATGAGCGCAATGTGATGCGGACGAAGGAGCGAACACAGCCTAGTATCAAAACAAAAGCATACGCGTTGCCAACCACCCCACGCGATCTGGGCCAAGTTACGATGCGGCGACTCTTTGAGCTTCTTAATACCAGACAGACATATAACCCTTGTATCAAAATTCAAAGTCTCAATTGTCGCTTCTCGTTATCAAAAATGAATGTAAGGTACAGCCGTCCATGAGGCTTAGCCCCTGGCTGCTGAACCTGGTAGAGGTAGGATGGCTGTGCCTGACAGGAACGCCAGTTGCGGAGCAACGGGGACGGTAACAACCAAGATAGGAACGAGGAGAATAGTTACTCCCAACATCATAGCCTTTAATGCAACATTGAATATGTCCTCAAATGAAGAGAGCAAGGAGAGACTTGATCGGAGAGAGCTGCATTGGTCGTTTTAGGTTCGAGATAGATGGTAAGCACGAGACGCCACACGTGGTTTCCGGAGATTGAGGACACGGATGTCGGACTATGTGATACGGATCGTCTGTGGGAAGTCCGATCGGAAATCCTTTGATAAATACTGGTAAAGACAAACAATCAAAAGAGAAGATGCAGTGGTATAAGTATCTATCTAGCTTCATCAATCTGATACTGAACAGAATGCCTCGCGTGGCCAGTTTCTGACAATTGTCAAGAGGTCTGTGAAAACGCCGTATATCGGGATGAAAAAAAGACCAAAGTAGAAGATCATGAAGAACAGTAGAAAAAGATCCTGTCGATTGTACACGGACAATGAATATTGGGATACCAAATGAAGATCCAGGAAATATGAGAGACATGTCATATCTGCCACCTCCGTCTGTACAACTCCGGGTTCACCCAACTAAGGATTAGAACATGAAAGAATGCGATGATATTATGCCTTCGCTGACTTCAGGGGAATCAAAAAAAAAAAGGAGACAAAATTATAAGAGGGAATTTTCAGCGGTGCAAAGCTGCCTGTAATAAGATATTGCGCATCAGATGTGCCTGTCGCGCGACCGGAGACTGCATCAGTTTTGGGAAGAGTGGCCATTCATTGGGCGGCCTTCATAACTGACGTGTCGCGTAGGCAAAGTGGAAAATGAACGGAGAAGGGTAGGCCTCGAACGTCTGTACTGATAACTGGGGCAGGACAATGCACTGCCCCTCGCTCACTTTGTCACATCCTCGAATCAACTCGTAGGTTGCACCGCAGCTTTCGTCGATTTCCCGCGTGCGCCCTCGAAGGCCACAAGAGGCAGAATGCATAAAGGACCAGCCCATTGGTGCAAATGTCAGTAGTTTTTCTCTTTTTTTCGTTTTTCCTTTTTCCCACTTGTTCAGTGACTGGCGATTTTGATGTTCGATCCGTCACCTCTGGGAGCATGATTTTTCAACAGGAGGGATTATCCACGGCTTCCTGTCCTAAGCCTGGAGTCTATCCAGCCCTGTTGTGAAACTGTTATGAACTGATAATTTGTCTCGCTCCTTCCTTGCCCAAAACACCTGGTTCCTGAGGCTTCGGGCTTCTGTCACGCCCCTTCTTGCGGCTCAAAAATGCGAGCATACCACTATTGGAGGATTTTCCCTTGACTGACGCGCTATCGTAGCCCTCGGCCGGAAGAGTAGAGCTGTGGTCGGCGAGCTCACTCCAACTACCTGCTTCTTCCAAGACCATCTGAACACCTCCGCCCTTACTTGTCTTGCGGGTGGCTCCTCGTGGACGATTGGGGCCAGGGGGCGGAAGCGGCCGAGAGAACGAGGGAGCGGGTGGGGGAGGCGGCGGAGGAGCTGACGGAGGCTGCGCGTTTGCCGTATGGTCTGGCGAGTCGTGCGCCTCACTATGGCTGGTATTGTCAGGTTGGGTCAAGTGACCGGCGGAACCCTCAGTGCGTGAGGTCGGTGAGTTCCTCGACGTGTCAGGCTGTGAATAATGACGAGCGTGGGCTGAAGACGTGGTGGGTGGGAGACAATCCTCAGGATTCCTGTCGGCAAATGTGAGTATCAGATGTGGGTGAATGAAGTCGATGTGGTGGCACTTACTTTGATGCCGCGATTGCCTCAGCAGCATTGCTGAAAACTCCGTTAGCACGGAACCCAGATAGATCCTGCTGCGGCAACTGCTGGACATACCCTTGATATGTAACTGTGGTGTAGTCGAAAGGTTCAAACATCGTCTCGATCAGACGGTGAAGCTCATCCTCTCTGATTTCCTTCGCCGTTGCATCCTCTCTCAATTCCGCCCTTGGCTTTTGTCTCCGCGCCCGAGCCTCCAGAGGCGCCTCTTCGAGGAGAAGCTCTTCCAAATCATACGTGGCGTCAAAGTTGGTCTTGTCGCTAGAAGGTCGGAAAACAGGCGGAACTTCCTTGCGTTCCAGAGCAACAAAGTCGATCTCTGCGAAGAACATATGGGAAGTGAAAGTGTCAAATCCAGTGGCCCCTATTCGTTTGCTTCGGTCCTTTTCCAACAGCGCAGACATTGCTCGCAGGCACGGAACTGAAACAGCCGGGTTGGTGACGTAGTATTTCGGTTGAGCCTTTTTGATGTTCTCGCTAAGGACGTCCTGGCTGCGACCTTCAAAAGGTCGCTATATTACTAGTTAGAGTAGTGCGAGAGACCAGAATTGCGGCCAAAGCAAGTCCATACCTTGTTATAAATGCATTCATAGAATGTAACACCGAGTGACCACCAATCCACTTCACAGTAATAACCTCCGCCTTCGTACACCTCCGGAGCCAGATAAGCCAAGGTTCCTGACTTGCTTGTGAGGGGCTTGCCCGGTCGAAAATCGGATGCCACATTCTGCAATGAGGAAGAAGGTCAGCGGGTAAAGTGATTGGGATCGCACTGCTCAAGAGGGCGCCACATACGAAATCCGCCAAATGCACATGCCCTTCCGAGTCTAGCAACACATTGTCCGGCTTCACATCTCGATGAATGATACCTTGTGAGTGAATGTATCTCAAAGCACAACCGAGTTCTGCCATCCAGAAGCGTACTGCCTCTTCTGTAAAGCACTTTCTTGAGATATGGAATCGCAAATCACCGCCGTTCATCAAATCAACCACGATATAGCTTCACGAGATATTAGCAACCATGTCAGGGCCATCCAGGAAGCCTGCAGTAGAACGCACATGTACTCGATGTCTTGGAAACTGTATCTCAAGTTGCAAAGAAAGGGATGGTTTAAGTGTTCGAGCATTCGTCGTTCTCGAATGATGTTCCTTACGCTCTCCGATCGCACAACTAAAGAACACGAAGCAAAATTGTCAGTAAGCTGCACCAACAAGAGAATCAGATTATATCAAAGCTCCCACCTTCTTCTTTCCGAATGTACTTCAGAGCAAAGGTCAGGCCGGTATCCTTCTTCTCCACGATGCGGACCTTTCCAAAAGCACCTTTGCCTACCACTCGAAGGAGGCGAAATTGGTTTAAGTTCACTATCACAGGATAAGTCAAGAAGAGTCAGTGAACGCGCTCCATACAATTGCAAACGACAGGTGCGTCCAGCACACCAAGGTAAAGAACCCGCTACGCACCCTCGTCGGTGGAGCACACCGGTTTCCCTTGCGAGTTACCCATTGAGAAACTCTATCCGAGAAAACTCAAGTATTGCGTTTCGTTTCGTTAAATCACCGCGGACGCATCCCAATCGTTGTGCTGCAGGGATCGGACCCGGACGATATGTGATGATTCGCAGACGCAGGCGGAAAAGACGATTGGCGTATGAAAAGGAGAAGTAGACGGGCAATTGCCAGAAATTCAAGGTATAGGGGACTCCGAGCGGTCGCAAGTCGGGCACATTAATGCTCCTAGAATTCTAGAAGAGACAAAACTATCAGCATCGTAACAAAGAATCGCAGCGCCTGAAAAGGCGACGGCAGCGATACAGAAGGAGAATAACGTGGGCGGAGGGGTTCTTTTCCCCGATAGGCTGCGCAAGATCTTTTGCAGGAGTTGAAACTTACCCTTTCAATGAAGGGAAGGCAATGGGATCAAATGATGAAATAACAAAACGAGTCCCAGATAATCTGGAGAGGTCGTATGTGATGGAAAAAATTGAGCCAGTCTGGCTTGAGGATCAGAACAGCGAGAAGGGATGAATGGCGTTTGAGTCTTGGACGATTTCCGGACTGGCTGAGCGTATCCCGTAGTAGGAGCGGTACTGTTAGTATTGCCTTAGCCCCTAATACGGAGTAGTCAGAAGACGGCCCCGGTCACTAACAGAGGAGGGAACAACAAAGTTTCCAGTCCACCAGCATACGGAAAGGTTGTACTCATCACTGACCTGATCAAGAGCACATTTCTGAAGAATTATGATTAAGAGATTTGATTAAGTGGGTTTTGCTGGTGTTGTTGAAAGAATGGTACTTCTGTAGGTGGACAGTGCTCTCAACAGGAGAGAAACGCGCGGAACTCTCTTTTTGTTGGACCCTCTAGAACAGTTTGATGATAGGCGAAAGGTATTCTGTCCTGCTGACAACTCTGACAAGCATAAAATAAGAGGGACACCAGCAATACGAGCGGACAAGCCAGCTTTCTAACTGAAGTTAAGCTATCTTTGAGGCTTGAACTCTAGCTCTGCTGTCTCAAACAACCCAGAGGGGAAAAGTGCAGGTTTTGACCGACGTGGAGAACTAGAGCAGTCCATCGAATAGTAACTACCAAGAAGGGATAGGGGTTTCGGAGGCTGCTGCGGAATAGTCGGGGCTACGCTGTAATATTATTATTTTGGTCAACAGCAATGTGAAGAATGAAGGTACCCAGAGTGGCGTTCTCGTCCAGGAGACAGAAGAGATGCCGCTTAGGCCCACGAGCGAATGGGAAGAGGTGTGGTCTACGGAGCACAAAATTCTGGACAGGCTCTCAGGTGAACGAGGGAAACAAATCAGAATGGAGGAAGCCAAATGCGAATAACTACTTCTAAGCACTGACTGGAAGAGAACAGCAGTGGAATGGAAGACCATGCATGTCTTGGAGCCTTGGACATTGGAGAATCAACGAACTAGACCGATAGTTGTCTAGGGCGGGTCCTTGAATAATGTGAACAATAGATCTTGCCAACTAATAATACCCTTAGCTATTCTTACCGGAGGTAAAAGTGTCGCGGGGAACTCCTGACTGCTTGTGATGAACTTACGATCATATTGCTACTATGCTTAACTGGGTATTTATATTGAAGTCTCATACGGAGTACATAAGACTGATCTCAAAGTACGACTGAGCCGACCAGCCACGGCTGACCTGTCAACCCGTCACTCGATGACAGTATAAACCTGCTCCTTCTGGAATATCTTCCAAGGTTTTGGTTCTGACCAGTCACTTTCCCGAACTCTTCCATTCTTTGTTCCTGAGGTGGTGTCCATGTAGGCAGTAAGCAGCATCTCGTGGCCGCCACGTTTTTGGGCCGACCAGCATGACCGCCCAAAGATAACCCCTAGTCTACCGATAACCAACGACTATCCATCCTCGCAGTACGGAGTATGACCAGAAGGCTTCTCTTAAATTTATCGTAAACAGCTTGTCCGAAAATCGATCTTCCAGTTGCCATACTATTTAAAGCACAATTGAACAGGCGGAATATTTCTTATCACTGGCTGTTTGAAGGGGTCAGTCTAGGGCGGCCCTTCGTATCACAACAACACTACTAGTCAAAGGAGCTTGCAGATCATCCAAGCCAGACTACTCTAGCTACATATCAAACAGCAAAGCAAGTAACAGATCCCTGCTCCCATAGGAAGGGAGATGGCTGTCTCATGTTTCAGGCATCAGATGGATGAATCATGCGGAAGCTTTTGCACATTATTGTTCAGCCAGACCACAGTATAGGGTCTCCGTACGCAAGTTACCCTGGACTGTACAGAGTACAGTCTCAGACATCATGTCATGTCAGTGTCCACATTCATACGCATATTTGACATGATAACAATGACATATGGACTGTGAAGGCAACGTTGCCGCCTCCCAATAATCCTTCTCACATGTCACATCAAATAACCCGGCAAGACCTCCCCTCCGGACCGCAGCAGGAATCAGCGACGAAGCCGTCAAAGGATCGTCACTCGTCAGCGGTAGTCTCCTCCACTTGGAAGACACTCTTAATCGGACCAAGTCAATTTAGTCGAGATTCAAGTGGAGCCGGGAACCATTGTTTTCCAAGGATTTGTCCTCAACCGTCGAACCAGTGCCGATCGTTTTTGAGGGCCCAAAGAAAGATCCACAGAGGACAGTGCTGATTGCTAATGCGCAGTTGCTCCGTACTCATAGACCACTGACCACTGAATATCTCGGGAGTCGGGAGCAGACACTACGACATGTCTAATAATGAGCTGGCGACAGTCTTTGAGCTGATTTTTTGGGACGACCAAAATACCATGAATGTAGACATCAGAGCTCAAAATATATTATACTTCAAACTACTCCAGATAGGGGTGCTCTCCCGATAAAGGACTTGGCTGGCTTACATAGCGGTAATTGTTTCCTAACTTCCAACTTTCCACATGTTCTTACCATTGGGTGGCTTGATCCTGGGTGGAGTTTATCATCCTCTGGCTGATAAAAGGAGAAAGGTTTACCTTGTGTATTTATTCTGACGGTGTGCACCACCTGAAATTAGAAGCAATGTCGACTGCAAATACCCTTCCTACAGAGTAGATACATCATCCTCATGGAGGACCCTTGCATTCGTCATCCACATTTACCAAAAACGACCTGAACATGACAGATCAGTGATGTCTCATGTCCTTCTATCACCTCTATAAAAGCATATCCCAGCCGGGAAACCTAATCTGGGTCCACCATTTCATATTTCCGAGGAGACTCTCTACCTTAGTTCTCAGGTCTTTACCTATGAAGTACCTTATCCTCATTATTGCCGTCCATAGGGCCGGAGCAATTACCCTACTCGTACGGAGTAGTTCCCTACCGTAACCACGATTTTGCCTCTACCGATCTGCACATCCCCATTATTGTCTGCATGTGATCTGACAGCCCCGGCGGCTGCTTACTGCCGTGGATAGATTAGTCTGAAACAGTCAATTGTTGCCTGTGAGGGGGTGGATGTGATAGATCCATGCCGTATCTGGTGTCGACCTGTCGGGGAAATTTCGTTACAGGTCATAACTTATAAGCCCTGACGATCGTCTTGCATGTCTATCATTACCTCCTCGACTGCTTTCATGCCATTCAATCGGTCGTCAAAGATCAAGTATCCATTCATGGATAATATGTGCACCCGTCAAACGAACAGCATAATACCCGAAATAATGCCCTTTATCAAGAACGCCATCTAGAATCCCATCTCCGCATAGCCTTGCCTCTCCATAGAATGACCCGAAATATCCAAACTTGAAACTCCCATGTGCTACTCCACGATGCTTCCTCATTGTGTCGTGCACGTAACGGCATCACTCACCAGCGTCGTCCATATACGGAATCCTCAGCCCTAGGAGCCCGCTTCTCCGCCTGGCGATTCCGGTCTTGTGAACTAGACTGGACCCACGGCCGACTGCTTCCTCCGTTTCCAATATTTTTAGAACTAGAGGCGCCGGATTCTGTCAATGATGCCCCGGATTTGATAACGTCGATATTTCCTCGGTCGCCAGAGAAGCGTGCTTCGGCATCGCGACCAAAGAGAGCCATCATATCGTTCATCGTAAGCTTGCCAGCTGCGCTCTTGCCTTCAATAGTGAGATTAGCCAACTCGCGCTTGCGGTCTTGCAATTCCAGGATCCGCTCTTCGACGGTGTCTTTGATAATCATCTTGTAAATCTTGACGTCGACCGTCTGGTTAAGCCGATGGACTCGATCAATAGCCTGTTCCTCAACGAACTAGAGCTTCATTAGTCAACCGTAATCAGCAACTTCGCCGTGGTCACTTACAGGATTCCAAAATGGTTCCAAGATCACGACTCGACTTGCAGCCGTAAGGTTGAGACCCAGGGCACCGGCGCGCAAACTGCAGAGTAGCACCCGGGTTGCACTGTTGTGCCTCAATCTATCTAGACTGGCCTCTCGAAGGTCGTTTCGCATGCTCCCGTCGTATCTTGCAAAGCCAATGCCAGCACGCTTCAAGAACGGTTCGATCTTGTCAAGCATTGAAGTGAAGACCGAGAAGACAATGAACTTGTAGTCGCCAGCTTCACGTCGAAGGATCTTCATCAAATGCCGGATCTTGGTGGAAGGCAGGACTTGAGTCTCATCGTCACCAGGATCCAGATAAATATCCTCATCGGTGTCCGACTCCGAACCCTGGCTTCTTCTCGAATTGGAAACAATGGCAGACTTCCGTGTTGGGGATTCAGGACCACCATCCTCATCAGTCTCAGAGTCCTCGGAACTCAGCCATTCGCCTCCTCCTTCAGCATCTTCGTCATCAGTTCCACCAGCTTTTCCAAGATTAGGCGAACCGCGTTGGCCCTCAGGGACTATCCACTCCCCATCGTCTTCGTCCTCGTCGTCGCTGTCAATAACAATCTTCCTGTTTCTCCGAGCTCGACCTTTCTGCCTTTCGGAGAATTTATTCGATGGTGAGTCGGTAAGATCCACCTCTATTCTCGGCTTGTGAGAGCTCCTTTTCTTGCCTGAATCGATACCACCAAGCGTAGCCTTTAGATCGGCCTCGCACTCGCCACACCTGCTGGAACTGCTCTTTACTTCTTCCTTGCTCAGCTCTGTCTGGCAAACATCACATTTTTTCGAAACGACGCTCAGAGCTCCAAAGAGATCAGCCATACTATCGAGATCATCCTGTCTTCCAGAGCTAGATTGGCTACTAGAGGTCCCATTCTGCAAGAGAATGTCTTTGTCCTTTGCAAGATCGCTCTTGACCAGATCTGGATGGTTGCATGATTGTCGTAGACGTAGCAGTAAGACCAAAGCACCGGCATAATCGACTCTGGAGCCACCCATCATCTTCTCAAGGCTGTTTTCTGTTCGCTGTTCGAGACGTTTATAAAAGTTCATTTCGCCGGGCATGAACTCTGCAGCTACCTTGATGACTTCCCGTTTGGTGATCTGGAAGCCGGTCGACTTCTTCTGCTCTCCGACGGCACCTGAGCCGCTGGGCTTGAGGTCGGAATTCAGCTTCAAAACGTCCTTAGTGCGCCGCTTCATGAACGCCTTCAAATAGACTTGTAGGCGCTCAATCGCAAGGGCCCCACGTCCATTAGCCAACGGCCTTGTGATCTGATCCTTCCAAGCCGCAAGATCGTTGTAAGGTTTGATCCGAAGAAATTTGATCAGACTCTGAAGCTCATCCAAGTTGTTTTGCATTGGTGTTCCCGACAGACACCATCTATATTCAGCATCAAGCGCACAGGCAGACTGCGTTGCCTTGGCGTTTCGATTCTTGATGGTATGCGCTTCGTCTAGGACTATCCGGTACCAATAAACAGAGAAAAGTCCCGATTTCTTCTTATTCTTATCGACAGCTCCATACTCGGAGGTTAAGGTGCCATATGTCGTAATCACCACATCGTAAGTGTCCAGGCTGTCCGTTGCTTTCGCGCGAGTATTTCCGTGGTAGACACAAACACGTAGCTTATGAGAGTCCTCAACCTTGGTTGCTATTTCCGACTCCCACTGTTTAATCAATGCCAATGGGGCAACAACAAGAGTCGACTTGCTTAGCCCAGGAGGTACCTTGCGCACCTTCTCATTGCCTTGGTCGTCACTGCTGTTGTCATTCGTTTTGGAGGCGCCGGCCGTGAACTTGTCCGAAGATTTCTGATTGGTGAGTAACAGAGCGATGGTTTGAACAGTCTTTCCCAGACCCATATCGTCTGCGAGTATGCCACCCTTGGGAAGCAGTCCTTTGGCGTTGCCTGAGCCTCTCTCTTTGTCACACATCCAATTCACTCCTTCCCTTTGGTGAGGCAGTAGCTTAACTTTCAAGCCTTCGACTGTCCCATCATCTTCTTCCTCGTCTTCCTCCTCTTCTACTTCCTCATCATCCTCTTCACAGCCATGCTCGTCGTCTTCGGCTTCATCTTCAGATGGCTTCTCGTCGTCCTTGGTTTCGCCGTTGTCTGCTTTATCAATGTTGTCTTCTGCCTTCAGCTTATCCAGTTCCCTCTTTTCAGTAGCAGCGCTTGACTCGTTGACGGTAACTCCTTCAAGTTGAGCGGCTAGGTCGTCAATTTCCGAAGTGCCCTGCTTCTTTTGTTCCTTGGCCTTCTTCTTCTTCTTCCGGTTCTTACTCTTCTTCCGGTTCTTTGCCTTTGATCCTTGCTTGTCATCGTCATCCGTAAAAGCTCCTTCAAGCAGAGCTTTGATGTTCTCGTTGGCTTTGACAGGATCAACATAGCCGTTGACGTCCATCGACCCGAACCCCGTATTGCGAGGCCTAGTGCTGGGTGTGAACCCTCCTTCGCGGGTAAGATCAACGAAGTTGCTGAGATTTTTGGATGCTTTGTCCATTTTTATGGCTGAAGATGCATAGAAAGTCTTGGGAGCTCGCGGGGTGGTGAAGGTGACATTCTCCGGACGGCGAATCTCCACAACATCGTTGTTGACCGGACGCGAGTTTCGGTAGTTGTTATAGGCCGAAGGCCGAACAGGCTTGAAAGGATCGAATGGCTCGCTACGCTTCGGTGTGGATGCTACAGGGCCACTTGAGCCACCAGTTGGTCTGTGACTCTGATGGTTTACACTAGGGTGAGGAGCATTGTATGGTCTTGACTGCGGTGCAGGTCTGTGATGTTCAGGTCGAGCCCGGTTCGGCTTTGGGATATTGAAAGGATGGTTCGACTGTTGCTGATGGGGCGGGTTTGGACGTTGATATGGGCCGAGAGGAGAAGGTTTCCCAAATTCAGGTTGCTGTGAGAGAGGACGCTGGGTGTGCTCGTTCGGCCGCCGAGGGGTCATCGGGTAGGACGGCGGCGCGTCGCTTTCTTTAGCCATTGCGTCGTGGTAATTGTGAACGTCTCTCTGAAGTCCGTCAGATGTAAGAAGCAATTGTCATCTGGCTATGTCTTGTTGAGTCGGTCTGGGATGATTGATTTTCGCGGTGGCACCTTGGCAGGTGGTGTGTTGAAGAGGGGCAGAAAGGGATGTGAAGGCAAGGTATGATATTGCAGATCGAAGCGGATTCAGTAGTGTGTCATCTGTACTGTACAGTGGATGCTTCAATCTTGCGTTGAGAAACCGACAACTTGAGAGTATTAGCAGGCTAGGTGCTCATGTTCAGTGCCACTGCTAGTTGTATTTGACAAGCTATAATAGCCTGGTACTGGCCTCGAATAATTAGACTTGAGTAGAAATCAACACTCCCGTGCTTGACCTTTGACAAGCTAGATCTTCTTGTGGAGCTGTTTGTGGTAAAAAATCCGTGTCGTTAGTGCCGACATGCCACATTATTATCGATAGCGTTTTGTTTGGGATTTTGCCCCAGCAACCGTGTGCATCTGCCTTAGCGCCTGAGGCTATCCTTATCGATAAAGTTAAACAACCCGATAACGACCAGATTTCAACGATAATGGCCTAATATTTCTCGACCGATAACGGCTTCAGAGCTACGGCTACGGACTTTTCTTTTAGCCCACCATTTTCTTTAACGTCACTCGTTCCTATTTATAAACATGGAATCTTTCTGCAACGTTTCTTTTGGAATCCGAAGTCCAATGTTAAAATATGTAACCTAGCCTTCTGTATACTCTTCGCTAAACGTCAAGAAAATAGAACGTGAAGCCCCACGTCCCCTAAGTATCTCCAATGACGCCCTTCAATATCTCCGGGACTATAACACCTGCGTCTCCTTGGAAGAACCAATCACCCTTTTTCAAACCAGAATACCCAACATCGTTGCGATCCATATTGACCACAGCGACTCGGGCCCCTCTCGCACGCGCCTTATCAACATAGCCTGCAGCTGGGTAGACTCTTGAACTTGTTCCAATCACCAGGATCAAATCCACAGGACCAGAATTTAGCCAATTGTCCACCATTTCGAGCGTGTGTAGGGGTAAACTTTCTCCAAACCAGACCACCCCTGGCCGCAAAAGCCCTTCTTTACACTCTGGACAATGTGGCAGGACATCGTGACTCAAAGCAGGGAGCGGGACGTTCTCGTCTGATATGTCCAGTTCCGTCTCCTCCTCCATTCTTAATGCGTTGAATAGCGCCCTCGAGGCCTCCTCGCCAGACTTATCTTCAGCAGATGGACTCAAGTCCGGGACACCTTTCGGTATGGCAAGCGCGGGGACTATCGGATCGGTAAAGTCATTTTCGCGCACATAGTTGCAGTAGAATGAGGTACATTTGACCGTGAACAGAGACCCGTGGAGGAGGTGGAGCTGGTCCGAGGGATGATTTGCGCGTTGTGAAAGACCTATTTCGAAGAGCACAATCATCAGCTCTGTTCAGCTAGGCTACACCAGCACCAAATTATGCAGTTGAGACAGTACCATCAACATTCTGTGTGAGTGTAATAAAATCCTTATTACTCCTGGCAAGCTCTGCAAGGGCGTAGTGCGCGCGGTTAGGCTTCGCTTTGAGTGCCATGTGTCTTCGGTAGCTGTAAAACTGCCATACTAGGTCCGGGTTGGCCTCGAACGCCTCAGGCGTCGCCAAGTCGGTGGCATCATAAGATCGCCAAAGACCACCCGCTCCTCGAAAGGTCGGGAGTCCAGAAGATGCGGATATACCAGCCCCTAAGAGTGCCAGTATGCGTTTACACCCTTTCAAGTATTCAGTAAACGATCGCAGATCAGCTGCTGGTATTGCCGATGAGGCCATAATGTTCAGGTCACGGCTCTTAAACTGCTGTTTCATAGATGAAGACGCAAAAAAAAAGAACGGAGAAATGACTCTTTAGCAAGCCAGTTTGAATTATATTCAGAGCGTGAAGCTCATATCTATAGTAAAAATTGACGATTGAGCTGTCCTTTTTCCCTTGCTCATCCTAATGCGGAGTAGGAATGACGTGGGGTAGCAAGAAGATTAGTAGTCCGACTCCAAGTGGGGTAGTCCAGTGGGCGGAACCGCTGTCAACTGGCAAATAGGTGCGAGTGCGATTCTGGGACTCAACTTGCAGATACTCAGAAGAACATACAATCAGAACAGTAAATCTTTAAATGACTAAGGTAGGTGCCACAATTACTTTACTCGAAGAGTCGTACGCTCGCTATTTGACAGATGATGAGCAATTTGACAAGATTCAATGTTGCTCCTCCGCCGGAAGCCCAACATTGACTGCTGTCACAGCATAATCCCGATTGTGCTTGTTCATATCGGCAATGAATGAGCTGATGTACTCTGGTACTTCAGAAACCTTGTTCTCTGGGCTCGGAACAGGGTCTCCAAACGCCTCATAGACAGGCACAACGCCCGTCCAGACCCTACTGGTCACATCGTTGTTGCTCTTGTCCTTTCTCTCGTCAGAGACACCGCCATCTCGAATCTTGCCACTGCCGTCGACAATCTTGACCTTAAGAATGACGGTGGAAGACATCTCGGCATTGTCTGGGGGTACTCGGGTATGGTCCCAGCGATCCGGCACCACTGAATTCGTAATGAGTTTCATCGCCCAGAGTTTTTCTGCTTCGTCCGTGACCAGTCCAGCATAGCCGTGAAGGATAGCGGAGCGGTAGTTGTAGCTATGGGAATTGGGTGTAAGAGACAGGATTAATCCGTCTACTCTACTCGCAGCGATGCAGACAGGCAATCCGTCTCCTTCCGATTTCCTCGCTAGATTCATGATCCGTGAACTGACATATCCATGTAGATAGCAGTCTAGAGGCTCATCAAGTCCAGCCGATGGATAGTCAAATGAGCCCATCTTACCGATCATGGGCAATATGGCGGGAAAAGGATCCGGAGGCCCTGGACTGAACGACACATGGAGCACTTGACTTGAGTTGATGATAGAGTGAATAGCATTGAGGTCATACGTTGCTGGTTTATTCCACAACTCAGTACACTCCATCAAAATATAATCTCGATCACTCATACCTCGATGTTTGTACCTGTTCACCGTGTTCGCATCTCGCTTCGGATATGCGAGTGTTCTTCCCATCGTGTATTGTCGAAGCAGGTTTTATGCCAAAGCTAACTCAGAAACGGACTTCTCCTCTAGTATCAGCGCTTGCGGCTTGACTTAAGAGGAGCTGCAAACAGTAGAGTGAGTCATGCGATATGTTGTTCCAATGCAGACCTTGCATTTTGCAGTTATATATCTAGAGGTTGAATAATTCATTGGGGATCCCAAGAATGATGGTTACCATCATGCGGCGCTCGCGCACCAATGGAGCAATGAGCTACTTGCTGCACCCATGTATGCCATATATCAAGATTCCAACGATTTTTACAAATCAGATCGTCACAACGATCCTGGGAGGTTGAACATGGACATGAACACGAGAAACAGGCGGGGCGGGATCGCAAGACATCGCCCGTAAAGGAAAGTCCTTGCGGGACCCAATAACAAACATCTGCATTGCTATTGGTTGCCATCGCCGATAGTATATTTAAAGCCTTAGGCATCAAGGCATGAATCAAGAGCTCCGATAGCCTTCGAGCTTGCTGGAGATAAACCGAAACTAATCCAACAATTTGGCGCCTCACCTTCTGAGGGCATTCGATAAGCATGTCGACATGCAAAGCCGTTGCCCAGAGATGGCCTCGATATCTCCACCGACACATCTCATTCGTCGCACCTAGCCCCTCAATCCGGCCAGTGCTTCGACGCTGTCGCATGAGCAAGCAGCCGTCCCTTCTCCGTTCATACGCTTCGATCTCCGCCACGGAGCTTAAATTCGGGCAACCGCTTCACGAGACGCATCCTCATTTATTGAATCCTGGAGAACGTGTGTATATGCTCCCCATTGGAAGGCGATTTTGACACAACAAAGAATGAGTATGTTGACTTGAAACCAGTGACTCCTGGTATCACGGCTCTCGAATACGCCCAACGTCGCTCCCGCCTTGCGAACAAGCTTCCTAAGAATGCAATTGCCGTGTTAGCTGCCTCGGAAGTTACTTACCGCGCTACTGGCATCTTCAACAATTATCGCCAGGATTCCAATTTCTTCTACCTTACCGGTATGTTTTCATTATAAGTCGAGAATAAAGCAAGCAGCTCACTCGATGTTTTATCAATAGGCTTCAATGAACCCAATGCGCTAGCTATCATCGGTGAGGCCAATTTACCAATTGAGCGACTAGAGTAGTGCTTACAATGCCTAGCGAATGATGGATCTGGGGACAATCACATATTCCACCTCTATGTGCGTGAAAAGGATCGGAAGGCTGAGCTCTGGGATGGAGCGCGTTCCGGCACACAGGCGGCGATTGACGTCTTCAACGCGGATGAGGTTGGGAGACTGGCTTGGAGTGTAACGGAGAGCTTAGCTAACTATTGGAGCAGACGGGTGATATTGATCGCATTGGGGATATTCTCCCAACGATTCTTTCGGGGGCCACAGAGATCTACACAGATATTCCCACCTTTAACCCCGGGAGATCCTCCTTGCATCGTTTCTTATACGGCCCCACCAATGCATCCGAGAAGCTGAAGAAGATGGTCGATTATCGCAAAGTCAAGCCCTTGCGTAACATCTTAAACGAGATGCGAGTGTTCAAAAGTGAGGATGAGGTCGTCCAATTACGCAGAGTTGGGCAGGCATCGGGGCGAGCCTTTACGGAAACCATGAGGCAGGCCTTTACAAAAGAGAAGGACCTGAATTCCTTCCTGGAGTACAATTTCAAAGTGAACGGGTGCGATGGAAGTGCTTTTGTCCCGGTCGTTGCAGGCGGCTCCGTGAGTACCTCGTAACCTAGTCTCCCCCTATCCAGGCTGACAGGTTCAGAACGCTCTGAGTATTCACTATACGAGAAATGACGATGTCTTGAGGTAAACCCCATTTTAACAATGGCGGAGGATCTGGGCTAATACGAGATAAAGGAATGGTGACATGGTTCTTGTCGACGGGGGCGGGGTCAGTGCTTTCTCTATGCTGGAAATTAACTGTGACACTAACAGACTACAGGAATGGGGCACGTACATATCCGATATCACTCGAACTTGGCCGGTTAATGGCAAGTTCTCCGACCCTCAGCGCGACCTATACAATGCAGTGTTGAATGTGCACCGCAGTTGCGTCTCACTCTGCAGAGAGAGCGCCGGACTTTCGTTGGACAAATTGCACAGTATTGCTGAGAACGGTCTAAAGGATCAGTTGCAGCAACTCGGATTTGATGTTTCAGGCAGTGTAAGTCGATTTGATGTCAAGCGTCTGCCCACATTCGTCAAGCTGATCCGTGTTTGTCTCGAATAGGCAATGGGCATGCTTTTCCCTCATCATCTGGGACACTACATTGGGTTAGATGTTCATGATTGTTCCGGATATCCTCGGAGCCAGAATCTCAAAGCAGGCCAGTGCATCACCATCGAACCGTAAGTATTCTTCCAGTCTCACTATCGACACATTTCTAATTCACCTTCCCAGTGGAATATACGTTCCGGACAGTGATAGATGGCCAGAGAAGTTCCGAGGCATCGGGATCCGTATCGAAGACAGTGTTTGCGTTGGTGATGATAACCCGATTGTCTTGACCACAGAGGCAGTGAAAGAGGTGAGTTCTGATTCAATTCACTTTAGACAAACTCAAAAGACAATCTTTCAGGTTGTACTCTTTCTCCAAGGACGACCACTGATATAGATTGTTGAATAGGTTGATGATATCGAGGCGCTTCGGGACTAGATGAAATAACCTGCTGTAGTATATAGATACCCTTTCATTCGTGACTGTACAATACAAATTAACTTGAGATGTGCATCCACAGACGAAAGACGTTTTGGTGTAAATACTGTAGTAGGGTCAACCGTGAAAACAAACAAACAATGAACCGTCAAGGGCTTGATCGGTAAAATTCAATGTACCATTTGGTACGATCGAATTGACGCGTTGAGTAATTCGGTCAGAACACAACTTCGGAGGAGAAAACCTGATTAAATAACAAGAAACGGACTGATCGTGTCAATTCTCTTGAAGGCGCGGTGGCTGGAATCAAAATTGCTAGAATTTATAATGTAAAGAATGTTCTATGCACATTCGTAGTACGGAGTACGTCCCTAGGTACTACTAGTCCTGTAAAGGGCCTGATAGCATCGCGCGACGGTCTTTGGTTGTTTGGCACACATCCCCATCGGCCAAAACAAACCCGTCTCCACCGGGCTTCCTCACACGCTTAGTCCTACCCTGCTTCGCTGCTCTTCTCGGTCGACTTATCTACGTACTGGCCTGCCTTACCTACTACTCTGCTTCACCTTACATACTACCTACTTTTTATTCCAACTACTGCTCTCCCTGTCATCCGACGTCCAACCTCCTAAGAAGTCTCCGGACTGGATTATCCTCCTATACAGACTCGAGGTATTCGCCTCGTATCCTTCTTCTACTGCACGTTCCTTGCCCATTGCTCTCTATCACACGTACAATGGCTTCTCTTTAATTGAAGACTTTGCCCTTCGTGACGTGTAGCTAGTCGTGTGCTCAGCCTAGAGTGCCCCTCTTGTGCTGGCACCTCGACTTCCCGCGTTCAGCTACGACAAAAAGCGCTCGTGTATTGTTACCATATGGCAACAGTATTCATACCACCTTCGCCTCAGAACTCCCTTAATATGTCAACTCGCCGACCTCTCGCCAACGTGCCGAATGCTACCAATTCCCCTCACAGGGCGGGTCTTGTCCCTGCAAAGCGTCCTCGGACAACGAATCCTCCGATTGATATACCCTACGGCCAGCCTCCTCCCAAGAAGCAGGTGATCGATGGATTGGACCAGGAGTCGCGTTCCCCAGCCCGGGTTAAATCGAGCACCACCGATTCGAAACTCTTCACACGGCGTTCGACCAACGCACAGCCAAGTGCCTTCGAAAAAAAATTGGTGGCTGCAAGGGATAAGGAACGGCAAGCTCTGCTCAAAGGAACGAAACAGGAGAGGCCATCCGCAGAATCGGTGGATTCTATTCGGCAATGGCAGAGACATTACCGAAAGGCGTTTCCACACTTCGTCTTCTACTTCGATGCTATTTCAGAGGATGTTCGTGCCAAGTGCTCGAGGCAGGTCACTGCCCTCGGAGCTGTAAGTGTCCCTTCAACCTTTTCATCCGATAATGACTCGTTCTTTCTCAACACGCTAGTCCCTTTCCTGGTATTGGTCGTCTGCTGTTCATATGCAATGGAGGAATAAAGAAATGGCTGACTGAAGTTTATAGAGCGAGGAAAAATTCTTCTCGCGTGATGTTACCCACGTCGTCACCTCTCGTCCTATCCCGCCTGAAATAGATACTGTGACCCCTGCAGAGTTGAACGCTACATCTGCTGATCATACACCGGTTGACACCGTCAACCCGTCGTTGCTTGAGAAAACTGCAGACACACACCTCCATATGTCATTGAAGACGGACCAGAGACGTGAGCCAAGCAATATGGATGTTTTATACCGGGCTCGTCGGATGAAAATGAAGATATGGGCTCTTGAGAAGTTACAACGTATGATTGCTGCTATCAATGATGGGGATCCCGGTGGTCACAATGGTCATTCGCGCAACCATAATGCTGTTGGTGGGAACACTAAGGCCCGCGGCGAGTCAGACCTGTCACAGGTCTTACGGAAGGAGCTCATCAATGGTCCTTCGGACAGGGACCCTCTGTCGTCATTAAAGGAGCTAGTGTTGTTCAAAGGGCCGTTCATCTACATCCACGATATGGATGAAAAGACCAAGCCTGTCATGGTGCGAGAATATCCCAAAGTTGCAAGGAGGCAGGATGGTATCTGGCCACAATTCAGAAGCGCCCCGCTGGGGAAATGCCCTTTCATCGACGAACCTCCCAGCAAGAAAGAGATTGAAAGGCAACGAGCACGCCAACAAGAGAAGGAGAAGAAAATTGCCCCGAAAGCTCCTGCGATTAAAGAGGTACCTAAGTTTGACGCGCCGAATCTACGCCCCGTGAACATAGACAAACTGGACCCGTCGAATGAGACAAAAACTGGCGATAATGGTTTCGAACCAGCACAGCGGACGACGCCGGAAGACATACAGGTGCCATTGCAGGCCAAACCAGAATCACCAAGGAAAAGCTCCGAGAGTTTCATTCCCCCTCCACTCCACCGGACAGGACCATTTTATGCTGGTCGTGAACCTGCCGCATCGGGTATGCAGCCATCAAATATCACGTCTGCTATTCGGTCGCAGATGGTTTCCTCCACCGCCGCTGCGCCTGGTGCCAAAGCTGGGTTGAGCAAAGAAGTTCATGAGTTGAAGAGAAAGGTACTCGAGAAGAGCAACGGCGGTTTGTCAACCGGCACCATGCTGTCTCCCCATCCCACCACGTCTACCTCGGCCACCCTAAAGATGTCAAACTACCAATCGAACAAACTCTGCCAGGCGAACACGCAGGAGAAGCTGGGACAGGTGCAAGAAGAGGACACTACTCAATCCGAAGGGAACGGTGTGACTAAGCGGCCGACTGGTCTTCGAAAAGCCCCAGTTCCAAAGAAGAAGGAAAGAAGGAGAGACCCTAAGCCTGGATACTGCGAGAATTGCAGGGACAAGTTCGATGACTTTGAGGATGTAAGAATCGTTCATGTAGAAAGGAATTGACAGAGGCTAATCTTTTGTCTAGCACATCTTGACAAGAAAGCATCGCAAAATCGCAACCAATAAGGCGAACTGGGCTGAACTAGATGCACTGCTTGAGGAGCTGCAGAGGCCTCTGAAGGACGAGTACGACTACGAAGATTCAGTCACTCCCTGATCTAGCGGATGCGTGCCCATGTGTTTCTTCTGCGCGGCTCGGTAATAGTACCTCCGAGCAAGCGACCTGGTCAAGAAGAACTCAGTTATTGTGGGCTCAGCTCAACTTCATTAACTCCTCTCGCAGTGCCAAATTTGAGTACACAAGCGGCGATATGCACACGCATCGCATCATTCGTTCATTGCCGTCCCCGACTTTACGACGATCTCACTTTTCATATTTTCTCACTCATGTTTACAGCTTTTACCGCTCGGCGGTCCATTGTATTTTCATATCTACCAGGTTACCATATTATCATACAGCCGGCGTCCGTTGGATTTCTCGCGAGGTTTCGATGTCGCAGCAAGGACTTCACGAGCCAAAAGCGCGTCACGGCCTTTAAGCGACCACTTTTGCATACTATATCCGGAATGAAGAAAGCGAGACGGAAAACGAACAAATTACATATTTGGAGGTTGGCGACGCGGAATCCGTTCAGCATGTTGCATGCGTGTACTATGCCCCGATGTATGCAGAAGATGCTCGAAGGTTGGGATGACTAATTCATCAAGGTCCTTGTTTTCATCGTATTCTTCTTCTTCTTCTCTTCTTTTGTCCTCGAGCATTTTCACCGGCGGATGTTAAGGGGTGGGTTGGTGGGTTGCATAAGGCTGAATGCATATCTAGGTGGCTTCGTCTTTTTTCCGTTCCGTGGCATGTCTGGTTATTTTCCCCATGTGGCTCATTCTCAGTTGTCATGGCCACTGATTCTAGCCACCAAAATAATCAAATAACTTATTTCCACAACTCGTCCTGCTTTGTACATCGTACACTTCAGTACTACTGCCTGGAGGCCCTGGAGTAAACGGCTATATCCGAGCCTCGGCTGCATGACATCTCGGACCGGAAAAAGTCAAAGCGCCGGCGGAGAAGGTCAATCCACTTTACCACCGATCGACCAATAACAGTACAGAAATACACCCACCAAAGCACCAAGGAATGCCCTACTAGGTAAACATCCGGCAGAATGGAACCATTAAGGTAAAAAAAAAGTGTAGCACGCGCGATTGAACTCGTCGGATGCTACAGGCTACGCTGCATAAACCAGCACGTCCGGGAGTATATAACTCTCGACGAAGAATCATGGGACGAGGTATTGTTGTCTCTTTTCTCATCAGTCGCTCTTAAATGCAGTACAGAGTTATTATTTCTTTCGAACCAAGATAGTTTGCATTTGAAGGTACTTTTGATAAGATCGAGCCTTGTACTTTACACTTTCCTTCTCGGGTAGTGACGCCATTGTGCCGACGTTTATACCAACGGCGCGGCAGGTCTTTGCCCCTTCCCCACACTTCAACCCTTTATGATCTTTATCTCTTGGAGACTCGACATACACTTCATACTATCACAGTTATGGCTTCGTCCCGGACAGCGATCCAGCTGACGCTGCCCTTACGATCGCTTGCCAGGGGCGTTGTGGCGCGGCCTGGTCCATCTCCTGTCGTCCCTTTAGTCCTTCCTGGTAGCTACACCCCAGCCCGTCATGTTCCCCCACCATGCACGCCTCAGGTTCGATATAGTTCCCACTCGCCGCTGGGGGCGGCACCGGTGAACCCCCGGAAAAAGGTGACGATGCAGACCTTACGGAGTCTCTACAAGAAGGGAGAACCGATCACAATGCTCACCGCGCATGACTTTCCGAGCGGCCATGTCGCTGACGCAGCTGGGATGGAGATGATCTTGGTCGGGGACAGTCTGGCCATGGTCGCCCTTGGGATGGAGGACACGAGCGAGGTGTTAATGGACGAGATGTTGCTGCATTGTCGGAGTGTAGCGCGCGCAGCTAAAAGCGCTTTCACGGTTCGTAAAGCTTGTCGGGGTGTGGTTTCTGTTCGAGGCTTGGCTGACTGACGGATATTTATAGGTTGCAGATCTCCCCATGGGCTCGTATGAAGTGTCGCCGGAGCAGGCTGTGCAATCGGCCATTCGCATTGTGAAGGAAGGTCGCGTACAGTCTGTGAAACTTGAGGGAGGCGAGGAGATGGCGCCGACCATTAAGCGTATTGTTCAGGCTGGAATCCCTGTTGTGGGACACATCGGACTCACCCCTCAACGCCAGAATGCTCTGGGAGGCTTCAGAGTCCAGGGAAAGTCGACAGCCGGTGCGTTACGGTTGCTCAAAGACGCTTTGGCTGTGCAAGAGGCTGGCGCATTCATGGTTGTAGTCGAAGCGGTACCGGCTGAGATTGCTGCGATCATCACTAAGAAGCTCTCTGTGCCCACCATTGGTATCGGGGCAGGTAACGGCTGTTCCGGGCAGGTCCTGGTGCAGATTGATATGACTGGCAACTATCCTCCTGGTCGTTTCCTACCCAAGTTCGTCAAGAGATACGCCGATGTTTGGGGTGAGACCATCAAAGGAATCGAACAGTACAGAGAGGAGGTCAAGAGTCGCGCGTACCCTTCGCAGGAGTACACTTATCCGATCGCCAAGGAGGAACTTGCGGAATTTGAAAAGGCTGCTGATGTGATCAAGCGCTCCTAGTTTTTGAGATCCAAAAAATGTTCTCAATGATCATTCTCTTCGATGTTTCTTCAGTTTCCAGCGCTTCGTGTCTTGCCCTTACCATGTCAATTCTTGGCATTGTGGGCTTGGAGGATACCATGTTTTGTGATGATTATGACCATTAATGGAATCATTTGCGGTGGCGGCTTTGTCTTTTGCATCTCGAAAATTTACCCGAAGTGGACCCATCTGTTTTTCTCATGTCTGCATGTTGTATTGCAATACGTGCATCTGGTTTATTAGCCGAATGCCGGCGTCATAGAGTACGAGACAATCAATTGATCATCTGTCTTGAAACACTACGAAAGTCTTTAGCCTATACTTTCAACTCGGGAAACGCCTGTAGCAGGAATACTCACTCTCCATAAACCTCCAACACCTTCATCCAGGCCCGGAGCAAAGACGCTGTTGACATAGCAAAAGACAGAATCTGTGTCTTTGCAGTCGAGCTTCTTCCTGAGGAATTTGACAACTGTTTCAAACTTCTGCGACGCACTGATCTTGAAAACCCGATTCTTCAGAATAGGGGCTGAAGGAAGAGGCTGAAAGCGAACAGTCACTATTCAGAGTTAGACTAGGACGCAAACTTTCAGCGAGATATCCAGACGCATATTACTTACCTTTTCCTGTATCGACAGCCTCCGCATCCGCCAAAGCTCGATGCGCATCGCGCGGTAGGCTGCTAAGAACTACCGAGGCGGACATGGTCATTGGTAAATCTGCTCCATGCTCATCATCCGGGATAGGGGTGCTTCTGGTATTTGAATCTAAATCGGGTCTTTGGCTGCTAGCAGGTCGATGACTGAGTCTGCTGCCCGTTATTTGTGGGGATTTTGGATTTGGTGAATTTGTCCTCGAAGTGTTTTCTGGTGATGGAGAGTCCATTTTGTGGTATATGCTGGGGGTATGCGCTGGGGATGAGGCTATCACTTGCAGTCCGTAGATGAACGTGCGATGATGAAAGGTTTACAGGAGGTTGTTGTTGCAGTTGGGACAGTTTTGTTCGGTGGATCTACGAGCTAATTTGTACCTTAGGTAGCTCTAGGTAGTTCGTTACAGCACTAGTTGGGTTCGGTCCGATCAACATGGCTCAGGCACACTACCAACAGCGTAGCATGAAATACCATGAGAAACAATATGGATCTCGACCAAGCAATAACATCTCAATTCCTTCAACTTGATTTCTGAGGTGCAGTGGAGTAGTGTACAACATTGACGGTTGAGATGGATGCCACCCGATTCTGGACGGATCACAAGCACCAACTACTGACGTAGTGACTTTTGTTATCGATGACTAATAAACCTGAAAGCTAGTCGATGCTCCACTGAAAGGCCGGTTGATGACGCTAGCCTATCTACAGATATATCACGCTGGCAAACCAAGTAGCCATCCATTCCGTTCTAAAAGAATAGATCATTGCGGTTGAAGGAATCCAAAGCACAATAATATCTACCCAGAGAGAGAATAGGGAGAGAAAAGGACGAGATCTGGTAAAGCACATGAGAAAATACAGCAGACCCCTCGCTGAGTCATCCCGGGCCACATGACTGCCCAACCAAATGGTGCCATCACTCGATAATCATTTCTGAGTTCGCCTGACGGCTATAAGTTACTAGTACTAGTCTTCTCTGTACCTTAAGTGACTGGTTCCCCATTTCTCCGTGCCACCTCTGTTACTTATATCTCCTTGACCAACACCTCCTGCTTCCGTTGTACTGCCTTGGGATTCTAGTACTACTGTCTTTTCTCAAGGATCTTCGTCCTTCCCGGTCTTTGTGGTACTTTGCGTCAAGTCTTTCTTTGATCGCGCGCCGTGCTTCGTTATCTCGCCCCCGCTCATTGCTTCCCCGCTCCGGTCTTGGAGAACCCTTCGGGCACGACTCTCTCAAAGTACTCAATCGCCTTCAAGCGATTTACCCTTTTCTTACAATTCATCTTTGGATATCAAAGGATATAAGGCTATAGCAGTCTGCAAGTTTTCAAAATGAGCAGCCCAAAGCGAAGAATCGAGACCGACGTGAGTTCAATCCGAGGTTTTCTTGAAGGACATGGTTCACAAATGAGCAAACGCTGACAACGTCGCCTTGTTCTCTTTGTATAGGTCATGAAGTATGCTAAGATCCCTCTTGAAGACAATTCAGCGAACAAATGCTAACCGAATGGCAGGATGTATGCCACACCCCTCTTGAGTGTCCATTGACCCTGCCTTCTGGAAGTCACATATGCTCCCAGATTCCAGCGAACGATTTTCAACTTCCTGTCGGCTCTTGGACCTTGCTGATATGTTTTCAGGTTGATGAGTGACTACGAGGTGACTTTGGTTAATGACAATAGTGGGTAATATGGGCTTATTTCGCTGGAGTGCACTACTGACATCAGGATAGTGTATGCTGCTATTCCTAGACATCCATCACCAACCATCTATCGACGCAGATTATTGACTTGATTATTTTCGGACAGGCAAGAATTTTACGTGCGCTTCAAGGGCCCCGAAGAAAGTGCGTCTTGCCACTTCCCTCACAAACTCCGCATCTACTGACCAATAATAGCACCGTTCGCTGGCGGTCACTGGAAGATTCACGTCGAGTTGCCCGATCAATATCCCTACAAGAGTCCTAGCATTGGTTTCGTAAACCGGATCTTCCACCCGAATATCGATGAATTGTGAGGCATCCCAGCTATCACTCAAAGTTCGCCGTTAACCCTCTCATTTTTCGCAGATCTGGCTCAGTGTGTCTTGATGTCATCAACCAAACCTGGTCGCCAATGTACGATATGATCAATATTTTCGAGGTTTTCCTCCCTCAGCTCCTGCGGTATCCAAACCCTTCAGACCCTCTCAACGGCGAGGCTGCTGCGATGTTAATGAGGGAACCCAAGAGTTACGAGGCCAAAGTAAAAGGTGTGTGTTGCAGTCATCGGCTCAGGACAGCACTTACTGATTGGATTGGCAGAATACGTGGCCAAGTATGCTAGCAAAGAGGCCGTTGATGAAGCCGGAGAGGATACAGAGTCCGAAGATGAACTAAGCTCGGCTGGAAGTTACGAATCTGGTGGTGAGGAGCCGGCTGGCACGATGGATGACGTGTAGATCAACCGTCGGAATCTTGGTCGGTTGCTCGAACCTGGTGCGCATTCTGTTGCATTATGCCATCTATTTCCTATATTCACCTGTTATTCTATCGGAACAAGGCTGGCGGGCGTTACTGGCGGAGTTACTACTGATTTTTAAGACGCTACTGAGGTTTGCAGCTCCCGAGCCAAGGTCCAGGTCACGATTTGCTGCTTAGCAATCGACTGATGTTGGCGAACTGTTTGCTCTCCGACGTTGTGTGCATCTGGATTACCCTCTTCCTCTGTACTCATGGTTCCTTTCAGCATCTAGTAGTATATGCATGTTGATAAGCCAAGATGATTTATACAGTCTCCGCCTCTGCGAGAACTGCAATAAGATTATTTTGAAGATGGAGATATTACTCGAGACTAGGGATCCACTCATAGTGTTGTGCGCGCACAGACATGCCCATTAGCTATGTCACTATCTAATAACATGATACTGCCTCTTGATATGAGGAGTGTCAAGAACAAGGAATCTACCCAAACATGGTGAATATGCAACACAAAGGAAATGTATACCTGATAAGTGCAGTAATAGTAAGAGAGGATCGAAAGGCGCAAGAGGGTATTAAACGTCATCAAGCGACGGGAGCTGAAAGAAAAGAAGGACAGGCCGAAAACACCCGACAGAGAAGGGAAAGAGTCGAAGTCCGCGAAGCGAAGAAAGTAGAAAACAACCGTCGGCCGGCGACCCAGTAGTACGAAGAAAAAAGGATGCAGTGCATCAACGTGAGATCGTCTCCCCGCCACCCGTACGTTTCACGTCACCTTCAAAACACCAAAGACATCTCGGCCGTTCGTCTCATCTGTGTTCAGACCCGGCCGGGGCTTCTTCCCTTTTCTCGGGTTGATGACCACCTCTCCCCAGTGCTTACAGGCGGTGCCGTCATGTGCGGTGCCAGACTTGGACGATGTCGATGACTTCGAGAGGTCGGCTGTGATTATTTTGACGGGGACGTCGCTGCTCGAACTTGCTTTTGACGCCACTGAGCCGTGTAGTGTCGCGCGTGGTTGGAGATGGGGTTGCGGTTGGAGGGACCAGATGTCGATGACGGACCTAGGTGTCTGGATTAGCTTCTTGTTCGGCAGGTCGGTGGTAGGTGGCCGGCTTGGAGGCGAGGAAGCAGCAGGTAACTACTCACTCTGAGGTTCGCTGGCAGATTGCTTCGAGGGCTTCTCGTTCGCGCTTTATGTTCTCTGGATCGGGGTTGTTGATCTGGTTCGCGTGGTTAAGGGCTCCATAGCCGTAGCCGGACTGGTAGATATCGTCGTCTAGTAGGCGCGAGGACTCGGCCTAGAGATCCGGACTGTTAGTATGCCTGTTTGAGGTCGGGGATTGGTAATGGCTATGATCAGCCGCATCATGCGACTGCGGCGGCATCGTCCATTTCGCTGTTTGGCGCTTAATCATAAATACATACATCATGGCTTTCCCGGCGATTTAGCCCAAGGCAAGAAGCACAGACGCCCATTGATCCTGATGTATTATAGAGCGGTAATCGAGTCTCGAGTGTTGGGTAATGGAATAGTCGCACGGGCTTCGCAACGGAACGATCGAGGTGTAACGAATATCGAATGACGGGAAAGATAATGCAAGGAATGCAAGAATATCAAAGTACAAATATCAGCCGCCGCAGGAAACCGACGGGTGATGCTGGGAAGGTTAGATATAGAGAACTGTCCGGAGTCGCACGACCACCCGCCATCGACTGGATTCGTGAAGGAATCCGGTGTTTTCGATTGGTCCGTGCGCCTCTATGACATTGAACCCCAGATCGGGCTCATTCTTCAACTGCCTACATTCCTTGATATTTGGAATACCATCGCATTCCTTCACTAGGCTAAAGACCTGATAAGAAACTGTTCTATCGATAATAAACATCTTTATAATTCGACTATCTATATGCTTCGGATCTATATTCATGCTTTTCAGGCTCCATCAAGCATCACTAGCGGAGCCTGAGATGTCTGATTGTCTACTACTCGAGTTAACCACACAATGATAGCAAGCTTGTCTTTCCTTATCTGTCAATTATTCTGTCAATCTAGTTCCTTAGACTTTGACAAGGCCCTTCCTGTTGCCTTATTTTCTCGGGATCTTGCAGCCCAGTCACACTGGCCATGAAAATGGGTCTTTTCGACAGAGCAGACGATCACTCCTTTTTGTGAACTAAATCAAGAAATGGAGCCACTCATCATCATATTCTGACTGCGAATGATCTAGACTCGTACGGAAAGGCGCTACAACCCTGTCCCCTCTGTTGTTGTGTCTCCTCTTACTTATGGTGGACCCCGCATCATAATGCCCCTCCATGAACAGCTCAGACTCTTTCACATATAATTATCTTCTAGTCTCCTTCAAGCGTGTTCATATATAGTCACCACACGACTCATCTAATATATCAATCATGCCCGGACGGCTCGAAGGAAAGGTTGCCATTGTGACGGGCGCCGGATCAGGCTTTGGCTACGGCATCGCAAAGAAGTTCGTCGAGGAAGGCGCCAATGTCATCATCGCAGAGCTGTCGCAACAAAGCGGAGAGAAAGCGGCAGCCGAGCTGAACTGCAAGTTCGTCCTCACCGATGTGACGAGGCGGGAGTCCTGGCAGGAATTGCTGCAGGCAACACTGGATGCATATGGGAAGCTCGACATTGTCGTCAATAATGCTGGTGCGACCTATAGCAATAAGCCCACCGTCCAAGTCACCGATGCGGATTTTGACCTGTGTATGAATGTCAATATCAAATCGATCTATCTGTCCACGAGTGTCATAGTGCCTTACTTCCTTGAGAATAACCGGCCGGGGTCATTTATCCAGATCTCATCGACGGCTGCACTGCGTCCTCGTCCAGGCTTGACATGGTATAATGCTTCAAAGGCAGCTGTAAGCAATGCGACCAAGACGATGGCTGTCGAGTATGGGCCCAAGCAGATTCGTTTTAATTGTGTCTGTCCTGTCGTTGGCAGTACAGGGATGTAAGTGTAAAGCTGCGCACCGCTGATGCGAAGACTTGAAAGTGACACAACTTGCGACGTCTTTAGGACACATCTATTCCTTGGTAAGCCAGATACAGAAGAAAACCGCGCTGCTTTTGTTTCAACTGTGCCGCTGGGTCGGCCCAGTACTCCTCGGGATGTTGCGAACACCTGTTGCTTTCTGGCGAGTGATGAAGCGGAGTTCATCACGGGCGTGAACTTGGAGGTAGGTATCGACCTCGCTTGCTTTAGGTCAGCACTAACGGATTCAGGTGGACGGTGGTCGTTGTGTTTAACCATATATATATATACAGCAAATTCCACGGCGGACCTATGTGGGAAGAATAGATTGTTCCAACAGAGCTGCCCGCAATCTAGTGTATTTCACTCAACAGAACTAAAAACTTCGCCATCTTAATCGCTCTCAAGCCAGTTCAGTCCAGCCAGGTCGCAAAAGCTGTCGTTATAATTTCCATTTCATCGCAGTGACGAGTCTCACCGATACCTGGGTTAGCGCCCTATACATGACTCTGCGACCAATTGCTCTTAGGGTGACGTGTAATTTTCCCTTTAACAGTTTGTGTATTCATGTTGAATGGCGCATATAGGCTTTGTAGTCGATGGTCTGCCTCAGCAAAGTTCCACCCATAACTTTAGTGGTCAGGGAAGGAGAAAGTAAAGGTGGCTGGAGACAAGCCGTTATATATATATCAGTTTCTGGATCATACAGAGTAATGAACGATACATTCAAGCTAAAGCTATGTTTCTTTCCAGAAGTAGGCAACTATCCTTCAACTTCTCAAGATTCTATTAAAGAATGAGACCAAGAATATCAACCATAGTTTAGCTGGCCACTCCCTCCAACAGTTATTCAGTTTGATGAATGACCACATGCTGCTGTACTCCTCTGAACATAGTACATCTTCGCGAGCGTGAGCAGAACGAGATGAGTAATTGACTTAAAGCCTAAGCAAGAGAAGTGTCAACGCTTTATGAGAGCAGTCGAACTCTCGATAAATACGGAGTAATGCGAAGCCATACAGCTGCCAGGAACGAAAGGAAGTCGATGTTGGGTTGGCTTGATGCACTTGCAGATCCCCGGAAACGTGGCCGTAGCGATGCCCGTGCGTGGAATAAAACCATTTCACAATTTTCGGAATCAGCATTTCGCTCCGCACGATGGAGCATCCTCGACCAACACAATCGCCGGGCAAGCAAAAGAGGCCAACTTAATTTTCAATGACCTAGACCTTCATATAGATACTCACAAATCTATCAATATGTTCGACCTCCCAGACGCAAAACGGTACCGTGATCCAACTCAAGCTGTCCGTACTTATGACTGATTTTGAGCCTGCTCTACAGCGTTCGTCGCGATGAACTCCTCTCGCGAGATTCAACTTCACGATCACCTTCACCCCAGCTGGACTCGTCGTTCCAAGACGTCCATCAACGGTTGGGCGCGCTCCTCAACCTTGATGCATTGATAGCGCCCGCGGAATCCACCGCTCCAGCACCCGGACCACAGGAAGACGGCCACCAGCAAGAAGATGAGGAGCAGGAATTCGAGTTCCGTTTATTTAGCGCACCTGCTGCGCCAAAAGCTACAACCAAGGACGAGAAGACGCCTGCAACGGAAGGCGGAGAGAAAGCAGTAAGCGGGGGTACTCAAAAATTGAGGATTCGGTTACGCTCGCCGACACCTGGCGCGGTGGATGGGGAGGGGCGATTTCTCAATCCCTTCCGAGGGTGGCAGTATTACTTTACGACCCCGGAGTTGCTTTCTGGGTCCGGTGCGAAACAGGATTCGGCTTCGGCTTCGACCATCAGGAGGAAGCAGTTCGAGGAAGTCGCTGTGACCGGGCAGCAGATGCTGGGGTGGTCGGAGGTATCCTGGGTATGTGTTGGCCTTTCCCTCGACTCACTTGGGTTTGATATAATTTGCTGATTTTTTGTTTCTCGCAGCCCGGATGCCATCTACCATGGCGGGTGATACACCTCAAGCGGCAGCATACCACGTTACCTCCTGCATCTGCAGATCCAACTGCAGTCGCGACTATTTGCGTTACGAACCCTCCGACAAGAGACCCCAAGTCTCGAAAGAAGCCCGGCAAGAAGCGACGTATCCAGTTGCGGAAGCGAACAAAGGCGGCAGAGGAAGAGAAGCAGAGGGAGGCCGAGAAGCGAAATCGCAAGAATCGGGAGAGGAAACTCAAACGGAGACAGAAAGCACGAGAATTGAAAGCTGCAGCTGCAGCCTCATCGGGACAAAGTCAAGATGTCGCCGAAGTGGAGATGAAAGATGCTTCTGATGCGAGCGATTGAAAGTACTGTTAACGGACTGCTGTGTGCATTTGTGATACCCTATGGTTAACTTGCAATTCACCGAACTGCGATGGTCTACCATCATTACAATAGTGAGAGCACTAAGATGACACTGGTCATCAAGCAAGCTATATTGCTCTAATTATTGACCGAGGAAGATATAACGAAACGAGGGGTATATTATGCGACGCAAACACGGCAACGGCAACGACAACGACGACGACGACGATAAAAGACGATCAACTCAACAAAAGGAACATTCGGGTATTATGCGGCAACTGCCCGCTACTGTGACAACCTGAAGGAGCAGAGTAAAGATCGAATTAAGAGGGACTGTTAGGAGATTTCGTTCAAAAATGATGTCTGGCGCAAGGCAAACAATTACTTGGCTTCCTCGGCTAATTTGGTCAGCATATTCGACCTGAATTTCCCGAGATCCAGTTATCCACTCTTGGGCGGCTCCGCGGTCTCAGCGGGCTTTTCAGCAGCTGGCTGAGCAGGCGTTGGCTCAGCAGCTGGGGCTGGAGCAGCAGGGGCAGTTTCCGCCGGAGCAGCCGCGGAAGTAGTTGTCTCCGGAACAGCGGGAGCAGCAGCAGTAGCGGCTGTCGTGGGCTCGGGAGCAGGAGCCTCTGTCTTCGTCTCGGGGGCTGGTGTCTCAGTCTTCGCTTCGGGAACTGCTGTAGTAGAGGACCCGGGCTGCGTCTCGGTGGGTTGTGTTGCCGCCTCTGCTGACTTATCTGCTACGGCTGCTTGTTCTGCAGAGTATTAATTTCGTGTGACATTGGGCGACTGGGCTGGATGAAGCAACATATAAAGGAACAACGTACCAGGCTTAGGTTCGGTAGCAGGTGCTGGCTCTGCTGGCTTGGTTTCCGTGGCAGGTACAGCGGCCGCAGCCGCAGCGCCGGCGGCGGGGGCGGTTGCTGGCTGTTCTACAGGTTTGTCCGCAGCTGGGGCAGGCTCAGTTTGTTTGTTCTGAGCCTTCTTCTTTCTGCGGGAGAAAATGGCTTTCAAGCCCTTCTTCAATTGCTGAAGAGCATCAGGAGCTGATAATCAGGTCAGACAGCAGCTTAGGAGAGAGCTAGCGGAGCTTGGTTCACATACGGACACCGGGCATCTTGAAGCTTAGAGAAGAGATTGTAGCAAGAGGCGATTAGAGTAGCGGAAAAAGGAAAGAAAGACAAAAGCCTTGCCTAAAACGATTTTGCGCGCAGATCTGAAACTCAGAGAGAGAAAAGGAAGTGATGAACTTCCCAGCAAACGAAGACGGAAAGGTTACCTTATGACTGTTTTGATGGCTTGTCCTCCACGTGATGGTTGGGAGGTCCAATCGACCAGTCTCGTACTCCGTACTCCTTTTCGTTTCGTCCCTTGTCCAGAGCTAGTTAGATTCGAGCCGGCTGAATACTGCTTTCCTTTGATTGATGAAATACTCCTTGGCTACATTTCACGCACAGCCACGCGTATGCTCCTGTACGAAGAGCCAAGATCAGCCGGCGAATTGCTATCTATGCGCGCGGACGGACGCTACTCAACTGTCCCGTCCAGGGGGTTTATTCATTGGTCTTGGAGCTAAGTACCGGCTCCAAGTCTCCGATAATAAAGACCATTACGGAGGAGATCGGCATAAGCTCCTGAATGTGGAATAACGGCAAGTCACCTACAGTTGACGGAACAAAGGGGGAAATAAAGGCTTTGGGGAACTATCCATCCTAAGTGATTGATGACATGCCCCTTCGACTCTAGGGGGTTAGAGTGAGAGGAACAGCTCAGATCGATTCATTCCTATTCCATGGACAACAACGTTTAATTAACATGGTACGTAGTCCCGAAGCTCGACATTGCTCGCCTAAGTTATCCATTCCAATGAAGGAAGCACAGCTGAAACCCCTCTGTCACACAAATCATTCGTCACTCAATATCTCAGACTCGGGAGCGCTTAGCGAAACAATGACTTTTCTTATAACATTGTCTCACATAGGGAGCGAGTATATTGCATCAATCTGAAATGAAACACCAACAGGGACATTGGGCAATCAGCAATGGCATCTGAGTCTGCAACCTATCCTACAGCTACTAGTGTGTCTACCGGGCGATTATCCTGATTAAGCAGGGCACAGTGACAGTCGCAATCTCCCGAAATTGTCTGATATGCTTGCTGTGTAAATCGTGTCCCATAAGAACTATCAGAGGTTATCGCAGATGGCATCTAGTGGTGATGAGACTAGGTTCGTGGGACCGAGAAACAGGAGGAAAAAATTGCATCGAGAATTTGAAGTAAGAGAATCGAGAATACAATAAAACAAAGAAAAAGAGAAGATAATCAAACAAGGACCAAAAAGAATTGCTCACAAGCGGATTTGAACCGCTGACCTCATGATTACTAGTCATGCGCTCTACCAACTGAGCTATGCGAGCTCTTGTTATTGTGAAGCGTCCATAATTGTGCTGAAGAGAAATCTAAAGATAGACCCCTTGATACATGGACACATGATCTCATCAATGCTTTTTGGACTTTGATTCGCTTTTTCAACTCAATAGTACGAAATAACTTTGATGCTTTCTTCACAGATGCTTACATAAATCAATCCAGACAAATGGTTGTCAGCCAATCAGCTCGCATAGCTCAGTTGGTAGAGCGCATGACTAGTAATCATGAGGTCAGCGGTTCAAATCCGCTTGTGAGCAATTCTTTTTAAACATTCCATCCTTTTCCCAGTGTGTGGGAGTCTAAGTCTTAGAGTTTGGTGGAATTATCTGAAGAGGCGTACCTTGGACACAAAGTATCACTATCAAAACATTAATAGATTTAGTTAAATGTCTTCTTTGATTAAATTTCCCTTTAGATACAATCCGCTTATATCACAGTAAGGCGGATTAACTAAAGGATTTGGCCAATGGTGATGACTTGATTAGACGAACGTTACCCCGTAGTCTCCACAAGCTTATCAGTACCTCCTTGGCCAGAGTCAGCTCTTCTCAACAAAGGGTGTAAATAACTGTTACTGGCTCAAGGGGGCTCACATCCGAGCAAAGACGTCGGCATTAAGCTCAACTCCAGACAAAGAAATGCGCTCCGACCACTCCTCGGTCTCAGAGCAGACACCTCTCCTGAGGGAACAGACTCAACCTCCAGGCACTAACGCCCATGAGCATGATGACAGCGCAGTCGATCCAGGCCAGGAGCCCAGCTTCAAGGAACTAATTCTAATTCTTGGATGTATATGGTTAGGTGTATTCCTGGCTGCATTAGGTACTTGCACCGTCGCCTGGCTCAGTGACCAGGTAGTGTCTTGAGTCCATCACTAACCGCTGCAGACACAACGATCGTTGCAACTCTCACTGCGCCCATTTCGTCATCGTTCAATTCCTTCTCTCTACTTTCTTGGCTAGCCACATCGTACCTGATATCCAATGCCGCATTTCAACCGCTAAGCGGCCGATTGACCGACATCTACTCGCGACGCGCCGGTCTAATTTTTTCGAACGTGTTCTTCGCTGCCGGGAACTTGATATGTGGTTTGGCCAAGAGCGAAGGTACCATTGTACTAGGCCGTGTTGTGGCAGGAATTGGAGGCGGTGGTCTGACGGCTATCTCGACATTTGTCACATCGGATCTGGTTCCTCTTCGCAAACGAGGTGTCTGGCAAGGCATTGGTAACATCTGCTATGGAGCGGGAAGTGGACTCGGCGGTGTTTTCGGAGGATGGATCAACGACACTCTGGGATGGAGATGGGCTTTCTTGATCCAGGTGCCCTTTGTTGTCGTATCATGCATCCTTGTTGCCGTGATGGTGAAGGTACCCGTCAAGGAAACCGACACGGCCAAGTTGAAGCGGGTGGACTTCTTGGGAGCTATCACTCTGGTCATTACACTTGTGCTATTGCTACTTGGGCTTAATACTGGAGGTAATCAGGTGCCATGGACTCATCCGTTGATTCTCACGACATTGCCGCTTTCCGCCGTGTCCCTCTTCATCTTCCTTCATATCGAGGCAAATATTGCGTCCGAACCAGTCATCCCTGTCCGTTTGCTCCTCAACCGGACCGTATCATCGGCCTGTCTTACCAACTGGTTCAGTACCATGGCGATCTTCGGACTCCTCTTCTACCTCCCCTTGTACTTTCAGGTTGAGGGCCTATCGGCCACTGCCGCTGGCGTCAGGCTCATACCCCAGGCGCTTGGGACATCCCTTGGCTCTCTTGCTTCGGGGTTTCTCATGCGTGCTACCGGACGGTACAAGATATTCAGCAACCTTTCCATGATTCTCCTCGTCGCTGCAGGTGCCCTGATCTGCACTCTGAACCTGGCGACACCTGCTTGGATCCCTTTCGTCTACTTCTTCTGCCTTGGCACGGCCTACGGCAGCATGCTCACCATCACGCTTGTGGCACTTATTTCTGCTGTAGACCACGAACACCATGCTGTCATTACGTCCGCATCCTATGCATTCCGCAGCACAGGCAGTACGATCGGTATCACCATTGCATCTGCAGTTTTCCAAAATATCCTGAAGTCAGGGCTGTGGTCGCGCTTCGGTGATCGCGAGCATGCCCGAGAAATTATCTCACGCATCAGGGACAGTTTGGACGAGATCAACAGGGTTCCCAAGGATTGGAAGGCAGGAGTTCTAGACGCATATATGGATTCTCTGCGGGCGGTTTTCCTGACATTACTTGGACTCAGCGTCTTGGGGGCCTTGGTCAGCATGGCCATGCGGGAGCACAAGTTGCACAACAATCTGGCCCGAAGAGATGGTGAATAGTTACGCTATCCATATCCTACATAGGCGGGTATATATATTTAGGTAGGCGCTAGATAAGCTGTCTATTGCCTTTTGATGCAGCTAGTACTGCTACTGGCACACCGTAATTATGGTGTGGTTTATATCAGCCAATCAGAGCCCTGAGATTCCACATGATCTCTCTCCCCGCCGATAGCCGTACAGTAAGTAGGTAAAGGGCGGGCCATGAGTTTGTGAGAATCTTATGATTATTGTCTGCCTTTGGTCAGAATTCCAGCCTTGAGATTCCGTGTTTTATCAGAGTATCTTTCCTTAGCCCACCGCGCTTCAGGTACTTCGAGTGATTTTCCCCAACACTCTTGGCACATCGACTGACTTTCGACCGGTTGCGGTAGGGGTGGCGTCACAGACAGAAGAGCATCACTGATAGTGCGAGAAGACGTGGCGACACCGAGTCAGCGAAACGGGGGACAGGGTGACCCATAACAAGTTTCGACACCAAATTGGCCTGGAACCAAGCGCTCTATCCTGGGAACCGTCGAGTTAACTTTCGATCCACTTTCTTGCGTTGTTCTTGACCGCTTTCTTGGTCCACCCGCTCATACAACAATTTAAGTCTATTAGCTCACTCACCTCTTTGACACGTTCGAGCCCTTGTTGTCAAGCTGCATTAAAGAGCAGCCATTGGGCGTTGCCGCCATCTTTCACATGGATTCAATATCGTTGTTTGTTGAAGGAGAGCTGTTTGGGCTGCAATTGGAGTAACCCAATTTCATTTGGCTCTGGTGTCGACACTCCCTTGCTACCTTTTGGCTTCCTTGTCGCTTTTACTAGCAGATTCCCCCTGTGGCGTAGAGGTGTACGGAGAAAGCTCGGCTCGTTGAATTACCCTCTTTGAAGCCTTCTTTGTCGTCCGGGTAGTCTCTTGGACTTTTCGATTTGCTCTCCGGACCACAAACTTTGCTCCGTCGATTATCATTGCCACAACTTTTCTCTAGCCGATTTCAAAGGGCGTTGGTCATATTCGTGGCATGGCAGTGGGGTTACGGCCGGATAGCCCTACAGAATCGGGTGTTTTAGCGGGTGCTGCCTCAAAAAGCCTTTTGCCGATTGAAATGGAGATTGATGGGGAGACTCAGGAGAGGTCAACTCGGCATTCTGCATTTACCAACACCAGTTCGAACGAAGTTGTGGAAAATGTCGCTATTTCGTCGAAACGCCGCCGAAGGCGCATATTACTGTCGACGGAAAGCGTCTTTGTCGATAACATACTACCCTCCCTTCTCCAGAACCCCGATGTCGAACTACGGCTGATCACGGACGAGCCTTCGGCCCTCTTGGCAGGCGCAAACAAGATACCTCACTACATGGATACTGTCGATAGTCAAACATTTGAGAAGAAGACCGGTGCACGAAGGTGGCTTAAGGCCAAGGCAGCAGAGCTCAGTGAGTGGGCTGATATGCTCCTTGTTGCCCCTATCGATGCTGGAACATTGGGGTCGATGCTATTTGGCCTCACCAACACCTTGACGCTGGCGCTTCTTCGTGGCTGGATTTCAACAAAACCTGTCATTCTTGTACCGGGAATGACTGTTTCGGAGTGGGAACATCCTCTTAGCAGTAGACAGCTGGCAGAAGTCGATCGATATTGGCCTTGGATCAACATTGTCAAGCCAGCCCTCTGGCGGTCAAATGGACCCGAGGAACTTGTTCAATTACCTTGGGATGGTCTAGGAGAGTTACACAATACTATGGAGCGGACCCTAGGGCTGTCTTTCGCTGAGTCTTCGACAATTTCTGGGCAGGCTCTCGATAGCACACAGCAAGTAGTCCCGTCAGCGACCAAACAGTCCGCGAGTGCAATGTCAGCGGCACAGCATCTGCGGAAGGGCGCGCGATCACTACCTCTCGAGTTATGGCTCAACATATTCGAAGAACAGTTGCAAGATTGGGAAATCGCCAAAGCAGTTGGCATTCCTACAAACCTTCCTGTACCTAAGGAATGGCAATCTCACCTACTCAAGATGTCTACTCCCGCATCTCTGGAATACACAATCCTAAGAGGGTCCTTTGCTGCTATCAAAAAGCGCATAGACAGCTTACCCCGGTGGAAACCGCTGTCAGACCTAGCCTGCCACCTCATCTTCAAGTTCTCGCGAACCGACGTACTGTCATATTTGACAGAGAACCATCTTGATATGCTATGGACTACATCCCGCCTAACAAAACTGCCGTACCGCGCGTCGGCAATATACGGAAACCCGAAGGTCTTGACGTGGTGGCAGGAGACACCTGCGCTGCCGAATAAGGATTACAGCGCCGATGCGATGGATGGAGCCTCTCGCGCCGGCTTCGTCGAGGTGCTCGAATGGTGGCGAACATCGGGACTCGAATTACGGTATACGGAGAGAGCACTCGAGTCGGCCAGTGCCGAGGGTCGGGTAGCGGTGCTTGAATGGTGGAAGAATGCCTCTGCTAATGCTCCACCATCGAATCCTATTCCGCTTAAAGTAGGGAAATCTGTTTTACTCGCTGCACAGTCTGGTCGAGTGGAGTCTCTAGCTTGGTGGGATGCTTCGGGCATTCCTTATAGTCACGCAGAGTCCGTTGCCCGCATTGCCAGCACTCACGGCCATGTCCATGTCCTCGATTTCTGGTACCGGCTAAAGGGACCCAAGATGATCTTCGACAGCCAGCTGTTAGTTGGGCCGACCAAGAATGGACATGACAATGTTCTAGAATGGTGGCGCCGCAGTGGTCTGCGAGTCGAGTTCAAAACATGCGACATTGAAGAAGCCCTCGAGGATGCGGACCCAGTCTCTGGCGCCGAGGGCCGTGTCCGCCGGTGGTGGGCTCGCAACGGGCTTAACCTGGGCGTTGGAACAAGCGAATGGATGAAAACAAAAGTCCTGTGAATATTCTCCATTCGTTCATCGTCCGTCTGATTCTGCTGCTCCGTATATTCATGGCCCAATCATTCGAGAAATATACCCAACTGGTTTGCTGTAGATTATGGCGTTCTGCATACACACATACATACATAGCCTCATGAGAAATGAACTAATGATGTCAATGGACCTTCACACTCACTCAATCTCCCATCGAACCATATGCTTGACCTCCGAGGAGTCCGTATACTCCTTGATCTTCGAGAACTCCTGGACTCCCTCTGACCGGGCAGACTCGGAATGCTGTTGCACCTCCGCCCATCCACTAAACAGCACAAACTCCTCCTTCCCTTCTTCCTTCTCAACCTTCCACCCCTTGAAGATAGGTAACGGCTTCGTAACCTCCTCCAGATGACGCTGCAACCCCTCAAATACCCGGTCAAACCCCTCTTTCTTCTCAGCGCTCATGAAATACCGCCCCACAGCAACAACAGGTGCATCGGCCAGTAACTCCCCCTGCCGCGCCGCATCACCATCCACATGGGACAACCCCACCAGTTCCATCTCACTCGATAGCTCTGCCATGATCCCTTGATTCGTAGCCGAGGGAATCCACTCGTCGTAATGCTGTTGCGCCGAGTCCCATCCCCCGACAAGGTAGATGAGCGAGGGATCCTCGACTTGGGTGAAGAGATAAACCGGGTACGAGGAAAATTCGGCTTGCGCTTTGATGCCTTCCAGGAGGAGTGCTTTGAATGATGCGGACGGAGGATTGGATTTTAAGCGCAGGAGCGCGATTTCGGTGACTGGGGGCGTCATTATGCTTCTCCTCGGGTGGTTAGCGAATACGTTTGTGGTAGTTGGAGGGATTGTTGATCAGAGTCAGGAGTCAGATGTAGGATGTTTCGTCGTCGGGATGCGCTGTGCTTTTTTATAACTGATTAATTGAGTCATGGCCGAAGTGGTTGCTAAATGTTCACCAACAACCATTTCCCGCTTGCTGACGTCGAAGTGGTGCCTAAATAGATAGTGTGGAGGCGTTCGACCTTTCGTGTACCGTAGGATGCGAAGACCAAACGAACTATACGAGCTTTGATTATGGGGCCAGTTTTGAGCAGATGAGATATCATGCTTGTGACTACATCCTCCGGTTCAAGTGCTCGATACTGAGAATCGATGGTAGAAGGAATTACGTCCTTTGCGCTTTGTCAACGCCCCGAGAAAGTATACTTAAGAGCAGACTTGCAAAGACCGCCTTCAGTTTCTAACACTTCATTATGTTAAGAGCGTGCTGCTGACTATGAGTAACTCGGGTATAATCCGCCTGAGCGATTTTCTAAGCCGTGGAACCTTAGTCGTCCTCCCCTTCATTTTCCTTTCCCTCATTACCGTTGAAATAGTAGACATAGAGAATCATCAGACACATAAAAAAGTATAGCGGGGACATGGCGTCACGAGTGAAATAGAGAAGACGGGTTCAAACTTCTCTCCTATACATAAATTAGCCGGAACTATGCGTACCATGAAGATCGTAAAAGATACATACCAGGTAGGCTCAGTCTTCTCAAGACCGGGAGTGCGGATAGCGTTTCTGTCGCCAAATGGGTTGTTCTCGTCGTCATCGTCCTCATCCGTCTCCGACTCACTGGCACTAATGTACTTTTGCTGGGAGGATGACGGTACGGATATGCTCAAAGGTCGAGGAGGCCGAGGAGGTTTGGGAGGGTTAACGACCAGTCCGGCAAAAGATTCATTGAGATCGTCTCGGTCAGGAGTCCAGCCACTTTCAAGCACATCCTGGTCACTGTCGCTGTCATAGTCTATACTCTTATCCAGGACTTCGAACGCCATAAGTGCAGTAACCAACTCCTCATTGGCGTGAATAAGACTTCCCAGATATTCCTCGCTCTCGACATGCTGAATGTACCGGAGAATTTGCCGCCTAAGGAGCTTGCAGGTCTCAAACCGGTTGAGACACTCTGCATCTTCGCTCACCCGGTGAGTTTCGCGGTTTACCCGCTTCAGCGCGTTCAGAAGGTTGGTGCTGGCGACCGAGGAAGAGGCGAGGGTCTGTAGCATCTCCGGCTTCTCTCTCTCCAAACTGAACGACCTATTAGGTATTTTCTTCTCCTTTTCTTTCTTGTCTCTCTTGAAAGAAGATTTGCTCGATGTATGTTTGTGCTTGGGACTGCTCAAGACAGTGCTTGGCCCGTTCCCTACCGAAATAGAGACCGTATGGCCCAGTTGTGGCTCATTATTTGTCGAAGTACCAGTATCCCGGAGAACTTTCGCCTTGGCCTGAGTGGCGGGCTGTTTGCGCTTTGGAAGCTGCCGGTAAAGCGCTGTCACCCCTCCCATTCCCGGTGTGTCCTTGTAGGATACTGCCCATTGCCCGAAAAGTTGCTTGCACTTCTGTTTCACCAAAGGATCAGATACTGGATCGGTTGCTGCGATTCGTAGACGCTCCAAGAGTGGTTCATCTGCGAACTCTCTCAGGAATCGATCTCCAGCGTTCTGTATCAAGAAGTCAAGAATGGTAAGAGCCCTCAGCTGGCGGTGCAAATTGCCATATTTACTGGAGAAACATTAGACAGGTAGGACTGAGATAAAGGGATAGATAGCTGGACTGACAGTTTCTTACGCAACGCACGACTTGCTTCCGTCGGTCCGCTGCTCTGAATGCGAATCGCTTCGATGAGATCGACAATTCCACTCGAATCTTCAATCTCATATTGCTCACCGGTGAGCACCTCAATCTGAACGGTCACAGCCGAGTATGGTTTCTACGCGAAGTACCGTCAGTTCTGCACGCTTTTCATATGATCAATTACAAAGAACATGATTCGCAAATCCGCCGGACAGAATCTGATTGATTTGAGTCTGAACGATCAAGCTTTCTGCGACAGCTCTAATCAATGACCGAAGCTCACTTACTGCTGAGTGGAACATGGCGTTGTCATTCAAGGTCTTATTGGGTAAATGAGTATCAAAGCAGTCAAAGCGCAATGGTTTGTTTCCAAGGCGAAGTCAGTGCAACTCCTCTTGACAAGCTCGGCCCTCGTGAGACCGAGAGATGAGTAGTCAGGAATTAGAGCTCGATTCTTGCAACGCCGTGTATAGCTCCTAAATCCAGGGTCTCGGCACGAGATTTATGAAGTTAGGCACAGCAATAACCAGACGGTGACGTGTTAGGCCTGTTAGTCCGACCGAGGCCGTCGTGTGCCCTGGCGGCAGTGCTAAAAGCCCAACACACGAGCACGGTCGACTTCTAAGAAAGACGAGGCTGGTTCGCGCAACACCCGCTATGCTAAGCCTTTCGCGCCACTGATGAAAAATGCAACAGAGATGCGAAAGGGTGGCATATATGACTATCTACTATTAGGTAGACCTCACTGTCGTCCAAACTAGTGATACCCCTACTCCTCCTTCCTCCGATCATGGGCCAATCTCGTGATTGCCCCTCTCCGCACCCCCAAAGGAGTTTAGGGCGGGGAGAGAGGTGGGAATGGGATGCCTGGATGCCTGGGGTTACCGGACGTACGTCCGATTACGCTCATGGAAACAGTCAGGAGTAAATAATTCTATATGGATGATGACTATCACTGCAGGGGATTGATGACTGAGGGCGATCTGGAATTGGGAGTATCACCAATTACTAACAATAGCTGCTGAGCAGCATCTTACGTATGCCTTCTTCACCTTCCCAATGGGTCCTCGGTCTATAAATGCGGCTGATCGCTCCTCAGTTCGCCAGTCGTCCTTCTCAATCTTCTCCCGTCTTGTCCTCTGCTCCACTCTTCTGCTCGGAGTCAGTATCGTCTTTAAAACCCGCCCGCGCATATTTACCTCCCTCCCCGCCTTGTCTTTTTCACCCTACTATACCTACACTGCCAACATGTCCTACCAACAAGAGCGCTACATTGCCGAACTGGCTGTTCAGAGAGCAACACTTCTGACACAGAAAGTTTTCCACGAGAAGGCCAAGGGCACGGTTTCGAAAGACGACAAATCGCCCGTCACCATTGGCGACTTCGGCGCTCAAGCTCTTATCATCCAAGCCCTCCGCAAGAACTTCCCCAACGATGAGATCGTCGCCGAAGAGGAGGCTAGCTCTCTTCGGGAGGACAAGGCGTTGAGCGCAGAGATCTGGAGACTGGTCAAGGACATCAGATTGGAAGATAGCGAGAGCAATGAGCTCCTGGGTGGTCACTTGCCAAGTGAAGATGCGATGCTGGACATCATCGACCAAGGCAAGAGCGCAGGCGGTCCTAAGGGTCGTATCTGGGCTCTGGATCCCATCGACGGTACAAAGGGATTCCTCCGGGGCGGCCAGTATGCTGTCTGTCTCGGTTTGATTGAGGACGGAGATGTGAAGGTCGGTGCCATCGGTTGCCCCAACCTGCCCGTGGACGACTCGGTTGCCATGACCGCCAGCATCGGCGTTGACCAGACTGATGATGCCGGCATGGGAGTACTTTTCTCGGCCATCAAGGGCCAGGGAGCCATTAGCCGACCCCTATCGAATGGTGCTCTTGCCGAGAGTAAGCCCATCTCGATGCGTCCCGTTCCCGATATCAAACAGGCCGTTTTCTGTGAGGGAGTGGAGGCTGCCCACTCCGCTCAAGGCGACAACGCTGCCGTCGCTCAGCTCCTGGGTATCACCTCCCCCAGCGTGCGGCTCGACTCGCAGGCCAAGTACTGCTCAATTGCTAGAGGCGCAGGCGATATCTACCTACGACTACCTGTTAGAAAGGACTACCAAGAGAAGATCTGGGATCATGCTGCTGGAGATCTCATTGTTCGCGAGGCTGGTGGGCAAGTGACCGACATCTATGGCCAGCGGTTGGATTTCAGCAAGGGCCGGACTTTGGCTGCCAACAAGGGAGTCGTCGCTGCTCCCAAGGCCATCCAGGACCAGGTCATTGGTGCCGTCAAGACGGTCCTGAAGCTATAAAAGATGATGTGAACGCTAACAACAATTGAATCGAATCACTAAACCCGTTCTAAATCTTTGTTAGATCCTGCACGCTCAATGCGCCTAAAAGTACATGGGATAGATACCAATTAGGAAAACAGGAGAGACTCTTGCTTGAATATACATGTACAGAAATAGCCCAGACCCTGTTCCAAGAAAATGCCAAAGTAAAATACAAATCACTCCAGATCACCGAATCTTCTTGGCCTTCAGTCTGATTGTTTCTCCGTTCACAAAAATACCCTTGCCCTTGTAAGGCTCTGGCTTCCTCCATTCTCTGATCTCCGCCGCAAATTGTGTCACAACACTCTTGTCGACACCCTCAAGCAGAATACGAGTAGGCTGCGGTGTGCTGGCCTTGACTCCCTTCGGAACACCGAGCTCAATAGGGTGAGAATATCCAACCTTGAGAGAGACGAATTGTTGGCCTGGGTATTCGGGTTCCACTGTAGTCGCTGTGGACTCGATGCTCGCTCTGTAACCGACACCGACCAGACTCAAAATGCAAATATGCCCTTCTGATACACCAAGTACGTAATTCTGCAGATGGGCCCGGATAGTTCCTAGAAGCCGCAAAAGTCAGCCATGGGCCGTCGCATGAACACTCAAGAGTCGTTTACATACCCCACATGGCACGTTGATGGGTAATCGAGGGGTCTTGAACGGTCAAACTGGCTTTCCGAAGCGCTTCATCGTGTGCGACCTCAACAAATGGAGGGATATTCAAGGTCAATTCGCCTAGGACCAAAACCGTAGGTTAGATTCCGCTTCCGAGACACTCAATGATGAGGCACCGTCGCTTACCCAGAGGACCCTTGACCTCAATGGCGGTCTTAGGAATCTCCTTTGACCGGCCTCGTACCTGAGTCTGGGGCAAGTCGACAAACTTCAAGGAAACTTCTGGTGGTATCGAGATCGGAGCGCCGCCTACTCGCGATTGTGTCGGGGAAGTGGTTGAAAAACATTGTGTCCGCAGCGGGTGGGAGTATGCAGGTGCCAGGAAGATAGGTAGAGTGGTCTGCCGCAGAGGGGTTCGTGCAAGCTGCCTCAAGCAGCTCTGGGGTAGAAGATTCGACATGGCGACGATAATTGTGTTCGACTGTTCGAGATAGCGGTTGAAAGTCCGGAACTCAACTGATTTTGTCCAAAGGCATATTCTCCAAATTGGGTTAGTATCATTTCACGTGACTTTATCACCATCTTCATAGATCGAGATCAAAACATTCAAGGCCTCTGTATGTTGTTTAGGATTGATTTTCTGCATATAGTCAGAGTTTGCGGGCGACATGGCTTGATTGATTCTTGTAAGGTATCCTTTGATTTGCGCTCGATAGTGTAATGTCTGTGTCTCGCTTTGCTCCTTTCGCTGTTGTTTCTTTCAGCTTCATCTCATACTACTTCATTCCAGCTTCAGTCTTTCAGGAGATTTGACATATTCATCTTTCTATTCTGCTATCTGCTCTGGACTATAAGTTACAACATCCATTGCCCTTATTCTTTTAGTGTCTGATCTCAATATCATTGCCGCCGAGTGTCTCCATCGACTCTATTCTACTCACTGCGTGACACTCTATTTTCCAGCCAGATGTCAAGGACTCATCCGCCTACGTTCTTGCTTGCCGGCATGCTTCTCTTTATCCTGCTGATATTGAGTCCTGCCCTCGCAGGGAAGCTGCTGACCGGTATGTTCTCAGACGAGGAATTATCGATGTGTCATTAATAATGAAGTTAGGGACGTCGGTACCCGCTCATGATGCATTTGCAGAAATTGATCTGGTATCCTTCCTGCAGTCGAAGACGCAGCAGCATGATGCTATCTTTACCGAAGCGGTGCAGCTACTTGAATCTATGAAGTCGTCGCCTTCCTGCAACAGGATTGCAGCTTCAAGGCTCGTCGCATCTTGTCAATCGATAGGGGGGACGACGGATCATACAGAACCAAGTACATATCTTGCATTGGAGCATGTTCGCTCCCTGTACGCGGCACGACTTGCAGTATGTGAACTCGACGGAGCGGGAGCATCAATTCCCTCTCCATGTCTTCCAGTTACTCTTGAGGCCCCGCGGAAGAAAGGATTCTTTGGGTTTTCCAATCATAAATCCACGACCACCACCGCGGACTCTATGCCTACTGAGGTCCTAGAATTATGCTTACGGTCACTGGAATCTCGACCACAGTGGTGGACATCGTATAGTAATAGTAGACAAAATGCCATGGTAATATGTCAAGCAACACGGCTTGAGACCGAGAAAGAGGAGCTTCTCGAGCTTCATCGCTCAATAGTCGAAAGTTCCATCAAGCTTAGCCATGGTCTCAAGGAGGCGCTTCAGATGGCCTCTGCTGAATCTTCCCAGCGTCAAGCCTTCATGGAGGCGACCGCAGCTTTGCAGGCGAAGCTGACACAAGACCTGGAAGCAACTGAAACTGGTTTCAGAGCTTTGCTGGCCAACCTAATGGAGGGTATCGAGTCCGCCGTTGATTCGGTAGTTTCAACTGCCACCACAGCCCTTGCAAGGGTACATAACGATGCAACAAGCCTTGAGAGGGTACGTGACTAGCAATGTTCTACCAATACGACTGACATTGTTCAGGACATTCGAAATGCTACCAATGAAGTCAACTACCTGCGACAAATGCTGCAAGCTGTTTATGATGAAGCTCTAACCAGAGAAGCACAAAGTGTGCATGCTCATGAGCAGAATGTCGAGAAACAGAATGAGCTTGCGCTCTCACTTCAGTCCAGGCTCGAGTCCCTTGTGCAGGGTGATGTGGCCAGACTTTCTCAGAATGTCGAGACTTTTGACGCATCACTAGTAAGTGAAGTTTTGCCCATTGTGACGATTTGAGAAGGCTTACAACACCAGTCATGGCTCTCAGAGAGGCTAGGACTCATTCTACAACAAGAGCTGAGCATGTCCGAGGTTGGTGGCTTGCCCTTCAACAGGTTTCTTGACTGTGCTAATCCCTGAAGCGACTGCGAAATATTGAGACATCTCTTGAAAACTCGCAATCAAAAGCTGAAGCTTTACGTACAGCTCAGCTGCAACAGTTCGATGCGCTTGAAGCGCAATATAGATTACAGCAACACATGGAAACCAACTTTCAGATTTCACAGGCGCTTCTTGACAAGGCAACTGCAACTGCTGCGAACTTACAAGCGATGATTGACGAGACGACGACCAGATATCGAGATTCTCCAATCTTAGGGAATATTATTGGACCATCCTCTGCATGGACAGTGTGTGGTCTTCTTCTCAGTTTTATAGGCGCGCACAGTCCAAGATTGGCTCTGGCAGCCCTTCTGATCGGTGCGGGTGAGTATACTTCCCATAGCTTGCATTTGATCATGCTTGAATAACATATTTCCAGTTCACTTTACGATGACGAGATTCTACCACGGCGTTCTGTTTTAGCTCTCGTCCTCACCGACCTTTCTGGTATTATTCGCTACTTGCATTATTTAGTCCATATATCTATGTCGTCATTTCGATTTCTTACTGGGGAACAGGCGTCAGCATATGAAAATGGGGAGTTCCATGGGTTTGTTATTTCCGTCATTATACCAGATTACTCTGAGGCTAGAGGGAATGGGCGCTGGTAGTTAAGTGATAATTCAGGTGAACGAAGAATGAAGAGTTGATGAGATTCCACTAGAAGCCACATCAAATCCTCGAGTATCACCAAATAAGTATAGGCCTGAATGCTGGACGTACTGGCTCTCCTGATTTTGCCAAATTTGAACCCTGAAGCTGCTACTTGCAAAATAGAAACCTTAGAGCTAGTCAGATTACTCGAGGATTTTCACAATCAAATACTGGATGTAGATCACATGGGCAACAAGTCTGTCCTTCCTCAGTGTAGAAGATACGAAGGACTGAGGAGAGTCAATGCTCCACTTTCTCTTGCAGAGATAAAATGGGGAAGAGTATGTACCGCGGCAATCTGCCCGTAACCCTAGCCTGGTAACGATCAGAAATAGCGCGTATCTGTGCTGTATTCCGCAGCACACGCCATGTGAAGACAATTAGATTCCTCAACAGCTCAGACTGAACAAAAATTTCATAGAATGCCCAGTGTCATGAGCAGACAGCCCGAGGACTTCTTATAGTTACCTTCTAAGGATGTGAGTGTGAAGCCGAAAATTCGGACTTCCCATGACTGCTCTCAATAGCCCAAAACTGGACATCTACCAAGTTCATGTATCTACAATACGTCAGGTACTAAGCTTCGGCAGCCCTGTCCTGAGCTGTATTTATCGGCATCGGCACTTGCCGAGCGATGTTGACTTTCGCCAGTCACTCCACATATATGGGAAAGGATTTGGAGATCCCCAGACTTGGCGCATGAGGAAAATACCCGAAGATCCACCCCTCGTCGAAGGCATGACTCGACAGACCGGATTTCCCGTCTTCATGTGGGAGAGGCCCGCTTGCTCTGAATCGGCGCATAACCCGTTGTCCCAGATCCTGCTTGATCTTCCTGCATGCTTTGGAACGGCATTGATGATCGGGAAATACTTGTTGTCTAGTCCTGCTTTCATTGGCCACAACCTCGGGACTTGCACAGGGGTTCCTCCTGCAACTTGGTGAAGATGCTCCTATCAGTGAATTACCCCACGGGGTTACCGTTCTGATGAGGGTAGATTCCCGGGGAAGTGTAGTACAAAAAGATGCTGTTTTCCAGCGAACCCCGAAGCAATCCTGGGATTTTCTGCTAAGAGCAATAGCCAGACCCCCTGATGAGCTGACTCAGTCAACATGGCCAAGCTTTCTCTACTACTTCTTCTCACATTGGCCTTGGCAGCTCTGGCAAAGCAAGATGCTTTCCAGGCTAAATGTGCTAGTTTTGGACACAGGATCAAGCTCCCTAATGTCCACGTGAACTTCGTTGAATATGTCCCTGGAGGGACCAACCTCACACTGCCCGACAACGATGTCACCTGCGGTGCATCCTCTCAGACTGTGTCAGCGGATATGTGCCGGGTTGCTATGGCTGTTGATACGTCGAAAAGCAGCCAGATCACCCTGGAAGCATGGTTTCCGCGTGATTACACTGGCCGCTTTCTGAGCACGGGCAATGGAGGCCTCTCTGGCTGTATGGCTTCTTCTAATCCGTTGTACAGATAGAGTTCCGTTGTGGCTGATATTATTATAGGCATCCAATACTATGATCTTGCCTATACTGCCGGCTTAGGCTTCGCAACAGTCGGCGCCAACAATGGCCACAATGGGACATCTGGCAAGCCGTTCTACCAGCATCCTGAAGTCATCGAAGACTTCGCGTACCGGTCAATTCACACCGGTGTCGTAGTTGGTAAACAGCTCACCAAGATGTTTTACAACGAAGGCTTCGACAAGTCCTACTACCTGGGATGCTCCACAGGTGGTAGACAAGGCTTCAAGTCGATCCAGAAGTATCCCAATGACTTCGACGGTGTTGTGGCAGGTGCTCCAGCCTTCAACTTCGTCAACCTGATCTCGTGGAGTATCCACTTCTACTCTATCACCGGATCCAATACATCAGACACATACCTCTCGCCGGCTTCGTGGAAGGTCGTCCATGATGAGATCGTGCGGCAGTGCGATGGAATCGACGGGGCAAAGGATGGCATCATCGAGGATACCGATCTCTGCCATCCTATTCTCGAGACGATCATTTGCAAGCCAGGTGCCTCTAGCACTACCAATTGTATCACCAGTGCCCAAGCGAAGACTGTTCGCAATGTTCTCTCCCCATTCTATGGCGTGAACGGAACTCTGCTCTACCCTCGCATGCAACCCGGCTCCGAACTGTTCGCTTCGTCGATCATGTACAACGGTCAGCCCTTCAGCTACAGCACCGACTGGTACCGCTATGTCGTCTACTCCAATCCCAATTGGGACGCTACCAAGTGGACGGTCCAGGATGCCGCGGTCGCTCTGGCGCAGAACCCCTACAACATCCAGACCTGGGACGCGGATATATCCTCCTTCCAGAAGGCGGGTGGAAAGGTCCTGACCTACCACGGTATGCAGGACCAACTGATCAGCTCGGATAACTCGAAGCTGTATTATGCGCGCGTCGCAGAGAAAATGGGCTTGGGCCCTGAAGAACTGGATGACTTCTACCGCTTCTTCCCCGTTAGCGGAATGGCACACTGTAGCGGCGGAGACGGCGCCTACGGCATTGGCAACGGGCTGAGAACATACAACGGTGCTGAGCCAGAGAACAATGTCCTTATGGCAATGGTCCGGTGGGTTGAGAAGGGGATTGCTCCGGAATTCATCCGTGGTGCCAAGTTCTCGAACGGGGTCGGTTCATCTATCGAATATACCCGCAAGCACTGCAAATATCCTCGCAGAAATGTATACAAGGGACCGGGAAATTATTCCGACGAGAACGCATGGGAATGTGTTTAGTTGACGGTGTCTGGTGTTGTACTAAACTTGTTCGTCCTGCCTGATAGAATGCGAATGAGTTGAACAATTGTGTGCAGATGTCTCTAGTGTCCAATATCCCTATTTGGTCGCCTGTCATCGGTGTTAAGCCACCAAGGAAATGGGAGTAACCATTTCCAACCAAGTCAGCCAAGACAGGGTCCTTGCCATAACTCCTTTCGCAGGGAATCGTGCTGAGGGCCTTGTTTGTGAGTGTGAGATATATGTTGAGCGTAGATAATTAAGCTCACAGAGCATAAGACCATATATCATAAGAGGTCTTAGACTGAAGGAGTCCCTATCATAAGCAAATTTCACACTGCGGCGTAGATTGTCTCAGACCTCGGGGCACAATCTATAATATAATGTCATTGAAGCGGCAGAAGGTGGCGGTAGTGAGGGGCAGAAATGTATCTACATCTTAGGACTCGATTCGGCAAATGGAGCAATGTCCTCTTTCACTAACACACTCCGTCTTGGACTCTGCGATATTCCGTGCGTCTGGCCAAAAATAGGAAATTGTAGGTGAGACCTTTCTCCTGAACATGCGAACTACGCGATTGGAAATATCATCCCTTGATCTCCGCAAAGACACAACTCCACATACAGACCGCCTTGGCAACTTAGCCTTTGAGGTAGTCGCAGTCAAGAGAGTCAATTACAGAAGGCGCTCGATGATGAAGCGCTTTCGGCCGTGGAAATAATACTACACTTGTCGCATATACTTCTCGCTGACCCACAGACTTTTTAGCAACCATAGTTCCGACGCTTCGAAAGTGGTCGTAGGAGTACATTCCGCTAGCTAGGGTTCATCCTTGATTTTGCAAAGCTACCCCAACCCCGCAATTGCTCAAGCGCCCTGGTCGAATTGACCCATCGCGAGGTGTTCGTGATCGCATCAGATTAACATCGAGAATCCGCAAGATTACGGACGTTTTACCAGTGATTTTTGGAAAATGGCCGATCCCATCACCGACGCGCCTGTCATAGACGAGTTCGCGCAAACTCGAGGCGGGGATGATTTATTCGATGACGAAATCATCCCAGTCTCCGTAGGCGAACAAGTACAAGCTGAGGTCCAGACGCCGGAGGAGAAAGTTGCAGACACCGAGAGCCAGGAACCACCACGGATAGGTACCCCGCCGCGCTCACGGGGAGGGGATAGACGAGGAGGGCGAGGGAAAGGAAGAGGGCGCGGAGGACGCGGGTCACATCATTCAGGTCGTGGGCGTGCAGAGGGGGGGCCGAGGGGCAGGTCTACTGACAATACTGCCGAACGAGAGGACAACAAGGTGGAGGATGCAGCCCGCGAGACGCCGGCAGAAGGATCAGAGCAATCTACAAAAGAGGATGAAGCCAAGTCGGATGCTAAGCCCGCCGCTGCGGCGAATGGAGCCGAAGCTCAACGAGTTCCAGCCGTTCGTGGTGATAGGAGCGCAACCGGTGGAGTGAAGAAGGTACGGCACGAACCTATGTAGCTTGGAGAGAATCATGTACTAATTGCCGCTCCAGCCCAAGCTCACGGAGGAAGAGCTTACCCGACGCATCGCTGCCGCCAAGGAGAACGCCGCTAAAAAAGCTGCTGCATATGCCCGCGCTGAGGCTGATCAGGCGTCATTTCTCGAACGCGAGAAGGTTGCAGAAGAGAAGCGCCGCCAGGAACGCCAGAATCGCCGCGCAATGGATTCCGAACGCGAGCGCAATCGCTTGAGAAAACTCGAAGCTCTGGGTGGAAGAGAGTGGGATGCTACTAAGCGCGAAGAAGACTACAATCCCCGTGGCGGTAGAGGTCAATTCCGGCGAGGAATGCACGGAGGAGTTTCTGGGTACGTCCGAAGAGATTTCGACGATGCCCGCACAGAGGAGGAGAACCAAGAGGGACGCCATCACCACAACCACCGCGGTCGAGGACATGGTGGAAGAGGTGGGCGCGGACGAGGAGCTTCTCGCGTTGCGCCTTTTGACGGCGCTTCAGATGGAGCTGCTCCGGCAGCCTCCCCAGCCACCCCGGTTCTGGATAATGAACAAGAGTTCCCAGCCCTTCCTGGCGGTGACAAACCAACGGACAAGACGGTTTCTGATCTCGCAGACAAGCTGGAGACCTCACTGTCTCCAGTGTCTGGTGCCTCGTGGGCGGAGCAAGTCGAGTCGCAGCGGGATTAATCTGCTCTACTAATGCCTCCATAAACCTTTGTCCATGCATGTGCGTTTTCCTTCCTATCTGTTTCTCATGTCTCTATGATGGGTAGACCTCCGGAGAGGTTTTCTGATGTTTCTTCTTTTTTGACTCGAGTAATGATTATCTTATACCACTGAATCGGAATGAAACTTGTATGTATATACGCGCTAGATGTTACAGATTCGGCGGTCCATGCGATCCATGCACAATGTCTGACACGTACTATCTCATAGTCGAGATCTCACTAGCAACCTCTTGGCTCTTCCAAGTCAATGTACTGGTTAGTCGTACGGAGTATGTGATGATTCAGCGAAGGTGGCGTGTACCAGCCAATGACCAAGGCGGGATGCGCTCACTATGAAATCATAGTTACTATGCAACTAGAATAGGCCCGGATCGACAAGCACATGGTCGATGAGGTATACAGCTTGAACTCTTATATAAAGACATCGTAGTCAAGATATTATCTGCGATATTCAATATTGTTGAACATTCGAAATTTCAGGTACGTTCACCATCGATTATACATCTATGCAACCAACCATCAAAACAATATAAATCATTCCACATTGTATACTGACCTAAACATAAGACACAAGCAAAGAAATCAAAATCACAATGGGAGACAGAACAGCCGACAACGCCGTCAACCACGAAAGGACCTCTACCCAGGGTGGTGCCAGCTCCAAACCAACACCCGCCAACAACGCAGGCGGAGGAAAGGGCTGGGGCGACAAGGGGTTCTTCAAGGGAGGCACAGGCACAGAGGGACCGGGCCACGAGGCCGTAAGTCTTTTCGATGCGGACCTCGCAAGCGCGGAGTACTGAACTGATGATCTACGGTGCAGGCTACCAACCCCAAGTCATCAATGGGCCAGTTCCTAGGTCTGAGTTCGCAGAAGGGTGCCGCGAGCTCGAACTTTGAGCAGCGGGCTCAGGGGGCGTCTGAAATGACTGCTAAAGGTACATCGTGCGATACTGAGGATCATAGTTTCATGGAGCATCGGCCTGGATGTCCTGAGACGCTGCCTGGGTGGTCGAAGACGAAGGGGGTGATGGATATGTGAGTCTTACCACGAGATCACCTGCCTTGTTTGTGATGAAAGATGTGTTGGTACTGACGTTTGAGCTTTTAGGTTGCATGGCCAAGGTAGATAGTGGTATGCTGGATTATTCGAGTTGGGAGTTGAGGGAGTTCTGCGCATGTATTATGTGCTTTGTTTTCTTGTCATGAATAAACATTATTTGCATGAATGTGAAAGGATCAACGACGGTACTAAGAATCTGGGTATGCTACATTGTACACTATTCTACCTTCGACCTCTTTCCGCCGATACGATCGCGTAGAGCCACAATCTTCCCTAACAGCCTGCCTTTCAAGGTTTGGGCGGTAAGCGCAGCAGCCTGATCAGCCGCGACAAAACGGCGGACCAGGAGATTGAAGATGCTTCCGAACGCAAGCGCAATCACGGTACTGGTCAAGATGATTACGTTGTACGGCATGCTGAAGTCGGGAGTTGGTAGCGGGAGGAGGAGGCTGGTGGTGCGCATGTAGATCGGAGTATCGTGAGCGATGATGTTGCCGTTCGCGCTAGATAGTTTGATCACCGCAGGAGCGACATTGAAGCCACGGTTGGCGTCCGGCGGATACTCAGTGTAGCGCAAGATTGCCTTCTCAAAGTCATAGGTGAGAGTGACGATGGATGCAGCAGGCACGGAGAGTGCAAGCTCCAACTGTGTGCCTCTTTCTCTATCGATGGCCGGTCTGTAAAATGTCTCTTTCACAATGTGCGAGACGGGAACCGATCCAGTGGTTCCGTCGCGCCCTGTGATCGTCGCGCGTAACGTGTGGACATAGGGCCGCAAGAACCAGGGAAGAGTTTCAAAATAGATGAAGTCGACCGGATGCGCATCCGATGGGTTATCGAAAATAATACGCATGCCGCCTCGTTCTTGGCCATGGCCAACAATCGTGCGTTCCGCACTCAAAACCGGTTCATCCCGAGGGGCCAAGCCCGTGTGAGATTGCTCGGGGATCACCAAGTCAAATGTGCCGGATGGTTGCAAGGTAAAACAACGGGTGTATCCGTCGGGCCTTTTTGTCTCTTCCACTCCAGATGTGGTATATACCCCTTGCTCATGCGGCACCCGCAAACAGATTGCTTCTTCACCAGGACGTTGATCTTCGTCAAGGGCACAGATGCCACTTAAAGTACGACCAAAGATCTCGTTTAAGCTCCAGCCTTTGCCCGACCCTCTTTCCAGAGGATAACAGGTATCATCTGAATGATAAGGCTTTGAATTGTCACAGTTCAGCTGATCATTAGGAACAGGACGTGGAATTGGGTTGTCTAGGAGGGTCAGGAACTACTGTACGTCAAAAAGAGAAAAGCAGACTGACAACTCACCTCGAGGCCGTTTGGAACGCTCAATGTCTAACACAATGTCTACTGTTTGCTCGATTTGCATGAGACACTCCCCCCCTTGAGGGCAAACAGGACGCACGTCAACAGACATGCTCTGCCAGGACGCATCAAATAATTTGTGCCCATCCAGAAGACTAGAGACGCCGGCCTTGCCCTTGCAAGGAAGTAATTTCAGAAAGGGGGTCAGGTTCTCCGTGCAGACAACTTCTCCCGGAAGCGTTCCATGCAGCAGATGCAGGTCACCAGAGGCGAGGTGATTCCCGATAGGCTCAAATGATACGACCGGTCGAGTCGTTCGAGTGGAATCAATGAAATTCAGCGATGCGCAGAACAGACCGGACAATGACTGGGTCAAGGATATCCATCGTGCAAATGCGCTGGGCGAAAGTCAGCTCCGTATACATCGCGAGGCCTTGTGTCTGGTCCACAGTCTCTAGACCCACCTTTCGCTGTCCGGCGCATCAATCCATGCCCATAGCTCTACACCTGTATTGCCCTCCTTCGTCCCGTTCCAGGGACGTGTACCCCAGCTTTCAGCATCCCATCTCCCTGTTGTGAACCGAATATGTAGCTCCTTTGTGTGGGTGTGTTGTAGGATTTGGCCTAGAGCACGAGGGAAGTAGCGAAAATGCCGTTGATCAAAGGCCTCTTGCGATGTGTTGCCTCGGAAGTTAAACGACGCTAGCAGGGAGGATTGAGGAAGCGGCTGGAGAACGAGAGCTTCATGGTAGTCCGATGCGGCGGAGGTGAAGGTCGCCAACGCGATCAGGAGGGACAGTAGGGGGAGAAAGGAGCGGACAACCATCACGTCATTCTTGCAGTCTAAAAGCCTCGAGATTCTATTGCAGTATGGTCTTCACCTTTCCTAACCTCTCAGGGAAATCATCGAGTGGGGTTGAGGTGCATCGAAGATGTTCGAGATGCCCCTGATAACTGGCCCTTTGAACCGATTGAGTTTAGTCTCTGGATCTATATGACAAGGTGAGCGCAAGCTACACAAGATCAAGAAATGTCGCATTTATTTTATGAGGATAACTATATAAATAATATTATGAACATTAGATAATAGTTTTCCAATAATTAGGTCCATTTAGCAATTAATTCTTGTTCACTTAGGAATCGTTCTATTCTATTTCTACGGAGTAGATGTACCTTAAGCTCACATAAGCGCAGCCGCGTTTAGCGCCACGCGTCAGATAATCCTGGATCTTCATTCAGCATCAGAATCGATATCATCGCCAGTCAAGCAGATATTCCTTTCTTTCACGCTCAATAGCTGTCGCCAGCTTTCCATCATTATGGCAGCCGAACAAAGAAAGCTGCTCGAGCAGCTTATGGGAGGTAAATCATTAGAAAATCTACAAATCTCAAATTATCCCTGAAACAAGCTGACGGAAATCTTCTCACAGCGGACCAGCTCATAGGTACCGGCGGCGGCTCTCGCAATGCGCAGCTTCAGATTACGGACCCTAAGGTCTGTCGCTCGTACCTGGTCGGAACTTGCCCTCATGATCTCTTCACCAACACCAAGCAAGACCTGGGCCCTTGTCCCAAGGTACATAGTGAGGGACTGAAGACGGAGTACGAGACCGCCTCAGCGGCCGAGAAGGCGAAATGGGGCTTCGAGTTCGATTACATGCGCGATATGCAGAAATATATCGACGATTGTGATCGCAGGATTGATTCCGCCCAGCGACGATTAGAGAAGACCCCCGATGAGATCAGACAGACAAACAACCTGGTAAGAGCGAAACATTTCCACCGAGCTATCAGCAGGACATTCACTGACTCTCAGACAGCTGAAACAAATCTCCGACCTCACAAAGACCATCAATACCGGTCTCCTTGAAGTTTCCGTTCTCGGTGAAACTGGTGCCGTGGCCCAGGCGCTCAACGAACTACACAAGATTCGCACCGCCAAACACCAAAAAGAGACCTGCGAGCGCGAACTCAAGAATCTCCAAGACACCTCCGGTCCATCCGGTCATCAGAAGCTGCAAGTTTGCGACGTCTGCGGTGCCTATTTGAGTCGTCTTGATAACGATCGCCGGCTGGCCGACCACTTCTTCGGCAAAATGCACATGGGTTATTCAGACATGCGGAAGACGTACAAAAAGCTCAGCGAAGAGCTCAAGGGACGCCCACCGCCTGTCCGTCACCATGATGATGACGAGGGCGGTTGGGGTGGCCGCTCAGGTGGTGGACGAGGCCCACGTTATGGTGGTGGTGGCGGATACAGGAAACGGGGCGGACGGTGGTGATTGAGATGCCTACTGATCGTGGTTTCTTTCCAAGTATTCAGGCCGGAATTTGCATAGCGCAGGCGTTGATTTTCTTTTCTTCATACCTAGGATTTGATGAATTGCAGTATGTGGACGTGATAGGCTTGTTTACAAGTCAATAAATAATGAACGCAGCATAGCATAGCCGTCATTCTATCTTTAGATTAATCTGGCCCGCATAGCAGAGGTATGATGGCGGAAGTCGAACTAAATAAAATCAGTGTGAATGTAGTAACTTGTTTATATTGACATAAATACTACTTGAAGACTAAGGTACCTCTGTGGTCTTTAACCACTGCGTCTGAGATTCCAAGTCCCAAGAATCAGGTCTGAAACAAAACTGAGATTGATAACACCGAAAGAAGATTAATGATTGTTTGAGACTTGAGCTGAAACACAAAATTGCAATAAACTCCATGTAAAACAAAAGAGATCCGAGGATATCAAATTGCATAATCCATCCACAAGCGAACAAAGGCAAATCCGAACGCAACCTTGGGATATTCCTTACCATCCAGTAACTTTTACCGTCAACCCGCCAAAAAGAGGAGCATATTCACACAAAGACATTAGAATGAAAGACCAACATCTCTTATATAATGGCTTGGATCTAGCTGGCGTTTTGCTGTGGACCATGTCCATTCGTGGTAGCTTGATACAGCGCCTGCGTTAACATCTCGTAATTTGAAGCCGCCTCTGGCTGTCGTAAGATAATGTCATGGACAACACCCAGTTGGGAGACATCAGCATTCGGAGCCTGCTGGAGGAGTTGCTGAATTGCAGGAGCATTTGCCTGAGCACCAAGCACCTGCACTGCGGCGGCCATACCGGTGACCGGCACCTGATGATGTGGCTCTGGAGGTTGATACCCCTGGGACTGAGAAGCCTGTTGAGTTGGCCCCAGCTGCGATTGCAGGGATTGTTGAGGCTGGGAAGCATAGGAATTGAGGGTCGGAATTATGCCCGAGATAGCGGATGGCGGAGTGGGAGACATCTGCGACATCTGTCTTGGTCCAGGTGTCAGAAACTGCTGTTGCTGGGGTGTCGCTGCGACGGTGACAGGGCTTGCAAAAGACGCAGGCTCCTGACTCGGATGGTGTGACGATGGCTGTACTGAAGGAGGATTCGATTCGCCGGTTTTGACTGCGAAGACCACCAATAGTACTCTCTCTGGAGTAGGGTCTTCAAGTGTATTGTTTTCCAAAAGCTCAATGAATTCGGGCTTCTTTGTTGATCCAGCTTCGATGGGAATCACATAGGTATCCTTGACGGCTGGCAACGGATGTTTTCCGACAACACCGTATCGCTTCCGGTCTTGGAAATAGTTGAAGAGTTTGTCGAACCCTTTTTGATCTTTGGGGGATTCTGGGCGACTGATGGAGATGACTGAAACGTCCGTCGACGAACTGAAACGCAAACCACAGAGATAATTGCTCGCCAGCTGAATATCGATTCGCCCATCGACCACCAAGGTCGACGGTGCAAGCTGACTCCACGGTATCCTGTCACTCAGTTCAGCTCCTCCAACATGCTTAGCTGAAGATGAGAAATCAGCCACCGGGTTCATGACAACCTTCCCACGCCAGATAATCGCCTCGTCGTTAAAGTCTTTCGGGGAATAGGGAGGCGATTCAGGTTCGACGTCTTTCAACAACTTGTCAATGTCTGCATCGGCCTGGGCCTTGCCAGTCGGCAACATCTCACGTATGTGAGTTGAGACCTCTGGAAAGACTTGGTCATGATCAGCGGCGCCAGGAGAATGCACCGTAGGCCCATCTCGGGCCTTGGTGTCCGTCACTTTGGTGTCGATAGGTAGCGGTTTGGCAGCCCTTGGCGCACTGTCATCCGGCTGCTGATGAGCCTGGGGACTCGCTGGACTTTGATCTGAAGGGCTTGCGTCAACATCAGCCACGCTTCGGCGGGTCGGCGCTACCGAAAACACTGGCTCGCTGGCGACGGTTTGATTCTCATCTTCAATGAACTCTTCGCCTTTATGAGTTCGCCTTATTCGCGGACCTTGCTCCTCCACGATGATGTGCTGCCTCTCGGCCTCGCGCTTGATTTCAGCATCCTTCTGCTGAAGCTCCTCACTTGCCATATCCTGACTGCTCATCTTAGAGAGCGCTTCTGGAAGCAAACTACCTACGAGCAGGCGATCCCGTAGAGAAGGATTCTTCTTTACGTTGAACAAGATCGTCCGCAGTTGCAATTTATATGGTTCAGTGGGTTCTCCAGATCCTCCGCAAATATTCTGATACATAGCCTTCTCGATTGAAAAACCGAGCTGCTGCGCTATCTCTTTCGCCGATCTTCCCTCAGGTAATTTGAAAGACCCTTGCTTCTGTGCATCAGAAATTTGATCTACAAATAACTTGACTAGAGCACTGGCAGCACTTCTTCTCGCTGGGTTTGAGATCTCGTCCAAAGTTCCCGGTTCCTGCGTCGCAGTTTTTTCAGAAACGGAGCTTTGGCGCGAAGGAGGAGCATTCGAATCTTCCTTCGCCGGAGCAGGCTTTTCGTTGAGAGGAGTCACTGAATCAGCTGGCGAGGCCATCTTTATTTGCTTGGGTTTTGGTCCCTGCTGGTAGACATTAGCAGCTGTCACTATTTCCAAGCAGTAATAGTCAAATCTTACTGTATCGGGCGTCGCAGCCTCCTCTTGATGTACCTCGAATTTCCTCTTCTGAGTGCTCGCTGGGCGAGCATCTGGAACGTCACCGTTCTTCTCCGGGACGGGGGTCACAACGGGCGGAGGGGCCAGTGGAACAGGAGTCTGAGCGGGCGTGGCAGAAGCCGCTTTATTGCGGGCTGGGGTGCCGGTATCCGGTTTGGGCTCGCTTGGCCGGCCCTTTCTACCACCTTTCCTGCCTTTCCTGCGACGTGCGGCCTTCTTTTCTTCTGCCTGCTGGCGTCTCTTTTCGGCTGCTTCCTCCCAAGGCTTCTCACCACGCGCAATCTTGTCCAAGAGAACTTTATGATTCTCAGGTCGGCATAGTTCACAGAAGTATTCGTCGGGCTCCTCGCCTTTCGCAAATGTGAGGCCCATGCAGTCATTGTGTTGCCAGGCGGAGCACTGGTCACAGCAGATCATATCTCGTTCAATGTCTTCCTCCTCTTCATATTCCCCGCAAATACATCTAATGATTTCTTCTTCTTCACTGACGGCAGGCGTCGGCTCGACGGAGGGTTTCGGGGGCTTTTCAAATTTATCCTTCGATTGAGCTTTCGCTTTCGATTTCTTCGCAGGTGTCTCGGTTACCATATCCAGATTTTTGTGTTGGCCTTTCGTAGAGCGTCCAGAGCGTCGCGGTTCTTCTAATCTCAGCAGTTAGCGAGCTATTCGGTCACGGTTCGGGGTCGCATCCAGTCGCCACAACTCCAGTTGAGGTGACGCCACGCTCACAAAAGAAGCACTATAGGCTTACCAGTCATGATGGGCATGTGATATGGCAAAGTTTCTCTGAATATCTACAGCACGTGGTAGGATAGGTGTTATTCCAATGACAAGTCGTGCAGGCCACCCAACAGCTGGCTTTCTACGGCATCCGAGGGGCTAAAGTAATACGCAGGGGAAAAGACTGGACAGTGGCGCTGTTGCCCGGCCCACACAGGTATTACTCAATCCTCCAAAAGACTGTCCCTGCTTTATTTACCGAAGAACGCGTGCGAACCCAATTGTAGCAGCAAGCTGGGTGCGCGCCTTGGAGGCTTCTGTCGCGCCGAGTTCTAGCGTGAGGAGTCGCGTGAGTATCGTCCTGCACGTAGCGTTTCCTTGGAACCGGTGGATCTGATGGCAACCTAAAATATGGCTGGTCGCGACAGTAGTTCGTATAAAATTCGGCGTTGAGTAAACGGCTAAGGATGAAATTGCGATGAGAGAGTGGGTTGAGGGAAGGAATGAAGGAGAGGAGATGTCGTGCTACTTGTAGTGAGTAATCAGACACGTGACTGAGGCTCGGTGGGAGGTCTTGGCAGACGCCAGTCGCTTTCCGTCGCGTAAAGTAGTTTCGATGTCGTGAAAGCTTCTCCAGATCCCCACACCCGCTTTCTTCCCAAACTTTGTTGAGCTTACTGAAGTACTCTCAGAAATCTATTGCACTCACTTTTCACCTGTTAGTCTATCTACTGGGATGGCAGATGTTCGCTCGTTACTTCGAAGTGAGCTTGCTGCTCGGAAGGGCGCACCGCAAGCAGGAAGTACCGGCAATCGAGTTACCAAGAAGCGGAAGGTCGATATCACGGATGACTTGACGCGAAAGAAGATGAGGCCTGGCGAGAAAAGCGCAGATTCCCTGTCACCGACAGTACATACTGTGCAGCCACCGAGCGCCCAGGCGATCGATGAAGTGGAGGATGCTGAACGACGAGAACAAGAAACTGCTGGCCTGGAACTTCCGCCGGACTCGAAAGCCTCCCAAGAGCAGACCCAGGCACAGCCTGAGCCGTTCCTCGAATCGAATACACCTCAAGCTATCGATGAGGACGAATGGGCAGCATTTGAGCGTGACGTGGTGGCGCCAACACGTGTGCCCCAGGCACCTGCTGCGGTTGCAGCAGCAGCGACGATATCGGCTGCACCCGTGTCGGCCGAGCAACTGGCTGCCCAGCAAGAGGCAGAAAAGGGAACGTCAATACAAGCACGTGAAGCTGAAATCGAAGGGGAACGAGAAGACGCGGCTCGGTTCTTGGAGGATGAATTTGATGAAATGGAGCAGCTTGAAGAACGGATCAGGCGGTTGAAGCATAAGAGGGAAGAACTGAGACAGAAACGAGCCAAGGAAGCTTCAGAGATCCCTCAGACAGAAGGATCCTCGTCCGGGAAAACACAAGGGGAACAGCAGATTGATGAGACTAAACAAAGCGACGAAGAAGAAAATGATGATGATGATGACGACGATGATGTGGATGATGATGACTGGGACAACTGGAGATTCAGGTAATGATGAAATTGAGATCAGCAGTGGTTTTGGGAACGGCGCCATTTCATAAAGGGAGGTCTGAACTCTTCACATTTACATTGATACCCCATACATCGAGCCATGAGCTATATGGATACTCTACAATGACTTATGATCCTTTCCTCTGTGCCATCTCTGTCGATGGGTGGCTTAAAAAATGTTGTTTTACTGGCTCTACAGGTAATAATGCAGACAACTCGAACAGGAGATACCCCTGTCACTTGTTGTGGCTTCAGCCGGATCTCCACGGCCGTGTTGAAGAATGAAGAAATCGGCCAGATTTGGAACTAGTATCTATCTGCCTTGAGTCTTCATGGAAATTCGATTTTGATTATAGTTAAACACCGAGTAGATCATCACCGAAGCACATCTCATGTCAAGAAACTTCAGGGCTCTTCTCCTGAGATACTTTCACCGAGTCTTGGTTTTCGGCTTCCAGGTAGCTCCTGATACCTTCCTTTCTAACTCTCATAGCTTCCTGGATCTCCGCCTCACCTTCTCTTAGGAGGTGCCTCCCGCGGACAAGATCGCTTTGTTGCCTTCTTTTCTCCTCCTGAACTCGTCTCTCCCGTTCAGCTAGAGCCCTTTCGCGTTTTTCACGCTCCAGTCTATTCCTGTTTAGTGCCTCCAGCTGATCTGCAGTCATATCTTGCTCAGGCGGCGGTGGCAAAGTAGAGATATAAGCCTCGAGTAATGGATTGCGCACTTTAGGCGGCAATGAGATATATCTCAGGTCGGTGATAATTGATGAAGGAAGAGCTTCTAGATTCGATGATCGGTTGAGCTCTTGTAATGGTACTGATTTCAGCAAGGCCGAGAAATCAGACTTTCGGGTGCTTTCAGGTAGCCTTAATCGCGAGATCAAGTCTCGATAGAGTTTCTCACGGTCTTTGTCTGATAGTTGTGAATCCTTCATCTCGGGCTCTTTCCTGTACTTGCGTTTGAATTCAGGCCAGTAGAGCTTGGGAGTAGCGTGCTCCTGGAGGAAAGCGAGATAGCGAATACGAGGATCCTTCTTTTCCTGCTTCTCTTTCTGCTCTTTCAGCTGCTGTATACGATCACGACTCCAACTAGACCAGGCCTCTCGGCGTGCCTTCATGTTTGGCAAAACAGTGTAGCGGCTGTCCTCTATTATGCGGCCTTCTTCGATGATCTTCTCCCACGTTGAATATGGATTTATGTGGTAGTCGTCGAGAAGGTCACGGAAAAGCGCTGTAGCATCTTCCTCGGTAAGTGGCAACCCTTCTGCGCCCTCCTCCCAGCCTTCCTCATCAGGTTCGCCGTATTCTCCCGGATCCAGACCGTATTCTTCTCCCATTGCTGCGAGCTGATACTCGATATCTTCTTCAGTGAATTCTAAAGGTTGCTGTTGGTCGTTGGTATCTTCGGTCTTCGGCCGTTTCGAGGGTTGATCATCCTCGTCCTCGCTATCAGTCACTTCAACTTCTTCGTACTCATCGCTGTCTTCCATCGCATGTGCGGCTGTACCAGAATCCCGTACGCTACCAGGTTCCTGGGAAGGGCGAACTTCGTCCAATATTTCCTTCCCTTTTTCTCTGGATTCCTCAGCTTCTTCGGAACGAGCCTTCTGTTCCCTCTCCTCTCTTTCCAAACGATCATACTCCACCACTCCTTTCATTACTGCGGGAGGAAATTTCCAGAAACTTTCGTTCGTTTCAGGGTTGTGAACGAATCTTCTCCCCAGTCTCGTCTTCACAAGCACCCACGGCTCGCACCCCGGTATCGCGTGTTTCGATTTCGGCCTATCCTCGGGCCCTCGATTGTTGCGGTTGCGGAATCCTTTTCCACCTCGAAACCCACCCCTAGAATGACCATGATGAGGAAGCCCACGGGCCTGGTCGCCGAAGGCAAATCCTTCGGGCGCATACGGCGTGGAAGAGAACGGGGGAAGAGTGTCTGGTGTAACGAAGGGAACTTGGGCGGGCGCGGCGGGTTGCGACTGAACAGGAAGCGGCTGCGGTCTTGTGTATGTAGATTGCTTCGTCTCTGCGTTGTAGTAATAGAGATGTCCTATCTTGCAGTCAGTGGCTTGAGCTCTAAAGATTGCAATAAGGAAAATAACCTGAAGGAGCTCTATGTTCTGTCCACCCCGGTGGTAATGGAGGAGGGGGAGTGTAGGTAGATTTGAGCATTTTGTCCACTACTGTCTGGGCCACGATAAAGCTGTGTAGGAGACTGTCAATTGCCGGTATCAGAAAGACATACTCGTAAGGCGTAGAATGTGCTAATTGTAAAATTTCATAAGAGATCTGAAATGGGTTTGCCAGTCGATAGAGCTTCGTCTGCGCCGGGAAATCTAGAAGTGGTCCGAGCTTGGCAGCGGACCGGCAGGACGCGCCAGGGCGAGTTGCCTGGTCACTTGGAGCTCACCTTGCCCGCTCACATAGCTTAGGTACATCGCAGCTCCATACCCTTCCCACAGCACTCTCCCGCTCTATCTACTTCATCTATCTTCTGATTTTCTCTCATTGTCATAGTCTCTAGACATACTGCAAAATGTCACGGAGATATGATTCCAGGGTACGACCATTCCGTCATTCCGTCATTCCGTCACTTGCTCCAGCTAACCCATTTATGCCCATGTAGACAACCATCTTCTCCCCCGAAGGTCGACTTTATCAAGTGGAGTATGCGCTCGAAGCTATTTCACATGCTGGTACAGCTCTAGGGATCTTGGCGAAGGATGGAATCGTCCTTGCTGCGGAGAAAAAGGTGACCAGCAAGCTACTAGAGCAGGACACATCTGCAGAGAAGCTCTACACATTGAACGAGTATGCAAGTCCCTGGAACTGAGAGAACGTTTCTCGGCATCTGTACCCCGATACTGATTGATTACTAGTAATATGATCTGCGCAGTTGCCGGTATGACTGCAGACGCCAATATTCTCATCAACTATGCCCGACAAGCCGCTCAACGCTACCTCCTCACTTACGGCGAAGAAATTCCCTGTGAGCAACTTGTTCGTCGATTGTGTGACCTGAAACAAGGATACACCCAGCACGGTGGTCTCCGTCCCTTCGGTGTCTCGTTCATCTACGCTGGTTACGATCCTCTGAGAGAATTCCAACTGTACCAGAGCAACCCCAGCGGGAACTACGGTGGTTGGAAGGCCACTAGTGTGGGAGCAAATAACGCGAGCGCTCAAAGTCTGCTCAAGCAAGATTACAAGGAGGACTGTGACCTGAAGGAAGCGTGTGCCATGGCCGTCAAGGTCTTAAGCAAGACAATGGACTCGACAAAGCTGAGCAGTGAAAAGAGTAAGTGACCCGCAATGATTTTATCCTGTTCAGTTCATGACGTATCGCTTTCAATATGCTTAATCTATTCCCGCATCGTTGGCTGACTGATGTCCTTATCTACCCAGTCGAATTCGCAACGGTGGGAAAGACCAAGGAAGGGAAGATCTACCACCATCTGTGGAATGCGGACGAGATCAATGCTTTACTGAAGGAACATGGTTTGGCCAAGGTCGACGATGAGCCCGAGGCTGGTGATATCAAATAACTTACGAGACAATGCTCCCTTTCGGTAATTTCGTCATACAAATTAGGTTCTGAGATTTCAAATTCCCAAAAATGGCATATTTAAGCCTGGTAGCCATAACATTTACAGAGGATGTTGCAAATGCTGGTGAAAGATCCTGAGGGCACATAAGAGTTGTCTCTGGCCCACGGTTGCATTGAAATTGCACTTACATTGTTTGGTGGTGACGTGGCAAGCAACCCCCTGGGGTTCAATATACTATGATTATAACTCCAACGATTCTCCTCGCACGAAAGTCTCGCAATTTAATGCAGCTCGTTATGGACGATGACCTGACGGAATGGTCCTCGTAGTCCCTTCAATTTATCTTCAATTTATTTGATCCGAGCGCTTGATTAATCCATTCTGAATAGTCCCTGCTCAACAGAGCCCTCAAATATGACAGTGCGCCCCCTAAAATGCGTCGATTGTTCAAACAAAGACAAAGCCGTGCAAAAGATGCGCGAATTCAACAGATGTCGTCTCAACAAAATTTCGCGGAGCAAAGTATATCTGGTCCTGGCTCTCTACCATCCGAGAGAGAAGGTTGAGCAACCATGAGAGCTCGCAACACTAGACAAAGTCATCGATGGAGAAACACAGGGGCGCAACATGCTGTCTGAAAACTGTCTAGCACTTGGACCAATGAACGTTTTATAGCTTCTAGTTAAGCCACAGAGACCAGAACTGCTTCAGAAGGAGAGAGGGCTAATCAGTTATAGGTAACTCACGTGAGCATATATACATATTCGTCAAAGCTGCGGGGTATCGATTCTCATCCCCTGGCAACTTGCTATTCGGAATCGAACTTTGGAAAGAAAGCCATATTCAGGGACCGTCTATGACAGACAGACGTACATTTAAAACTGCGATCAAGGTAAAATAACCACAGGAAATATTACATCCATCCTAGTTCCTACTGGTGGAGTTGGGTGAACCGCTCGTCGGGAACGCAGGCGCTTATGAGTTGGCGGTTCTTCAAGCTGCGTTCCCGTTCCTGCAACATCTCGAGGGAATGAAGTTCATCATTGGAAGGCTATGACTTAGATACATTAAGTCTGCAGTGGTCAAGACTTTTCCTCCAACCATCTTGTGGATCTCCCCGACTTCTGAATCGGTTCGAAACGATGATGCTGTCAAACCACAGTCAGAGTGGCACCTGCTTGAGATAGCAGTTGATGGACCAGAACATAGGCGACAAAATAAAGGCTTTGCAACAGAGGGAATCTTGAAACAAGAAACAGAGCCACCAAGAAGGCCAAAAGTGCGTCTTCCTAGACGCCATTGAGCTCGGACATCTTACATTCATGAGAGTGCTTTTCTTCGGTCTTCTCGTTCTCTCTGCAACTGGCAAATTTCTTTCTCCAGTTCCATTATGAGCTTTTGCGATCGGTCAATGGAGGCCACGAGTGTTCCTCCTTCACGTTTCCATCTGGTCAGACGTTCCAACTCGGCGTTTCGCCGCCGGTACTTGGTTTCGATCTTGTCGCAGAGCCGACATTTTGCCGTCTCATACTCGGTCATATTGACGAGCCTCATGCCACATGTTTCGCCCGTTCGGTACTCATAGTTGCAGCGGTGAGCAAAGCTGGTCCAGCTCCAGTCTCCGCATGAAAATCTCTTTTGGTTGTAAAAGCACATGCCTATCAGATCCGTCAGCGGAGTCCGGTCTGGGGTACTGGTCAAACTCACTTGCCCGTCCGGGATCGTTGTTTCAGCTTTTTCGATATATTTGATTGGTCCAGTTCGAGGGCCCTACTACTATGCACTATATGATAGGTCACAAATCAAGATGGCGAATTGAGGAAGGAAAACAATATAAGAAGCTGAAACGCTTTATATCAAGAAGAAAGCTTTATCACTTATGAGATTCTCTGATGTTGCCAGGTCTGAAACTAACAGTGATTGAAACTCCATATAGACGAGGGACTGAAGGGCCCTATTTATGTTTCGTGAGATCTACCATGTTACAGTTCAGCTAGTTCCCTATTGTACGTGTCCATCCAGTCCATCGTCAATCAGGGAACTCCCTCAGCACACAATGGCTTATCGAATCCGGCGAACTATCATCATGTCCGCATCACTCACCTCGAATCACCCTTGCGGTTGGCTGTGATGGCTTCGCCAAAGCAGTGGGGTCGCAAAAAAAAGCTCAAATGGACCCTCCATGAGGCAATGGCAATGAGTGATTGCTTCATGATGCATGCATCTCGTTGTCGTGGCTGTCTCTTTTCTTCTTCGGGCTTGAATTGAAAGTTCAAAAATGCCTCATTCAACATCACTCCGTCGTCCAGACTGGGTCATCGTTACTGCCTTGGCTACTCGGTTGATTATCCCCGCTTCATTCAGGTAAATACATTTCATATCAAGCCGTCCTTGCGAACCAAGTACTTCCTTTTCCGTCTTCTTGAATCAGACCTCCTGCATGCATGAGCTGTCTCGTGCCAACTATGGTGCCGTCCTGCCATCAAACTTTGGCTACGTCCAGGACGCACCTCGCATTCTATGAGCGGGATGCAGGCTTTCATTTCTCGGTATACTAGCCCGGTCTATCCGATCTAAGCACAAGATTTTATCAGGAAAACTCACTTACAACCAATCGATTTCAAGCCTTCTCGAAAGCTGTGCTATGGACTCGGGACGAAAGTCAAACTTGGTGGCTTTCGAAGTAACACGCCCATGAAGTACTTTTTCCGCCTGTCTTTTTCCCTTTTGCTCATTTTTCTTCTTGTCGCCTAGGGCTTCAATACCCGTAGCCTGTCTTGCTCTTCTATACAGTCCATACATTGGTTCTTCCATCCATCCGCTGCAGGGGTATCATGCGTTGAGTCTACAGATGTCTTCTGGATTCCGCGTCCTCCCATTTCATTGTTGCAGCCCAGGGTTGTCACTTTCCTAGTGGCAAAAGACGCGCCACTAAAGGATATCGATTGGCATTCATTGCACCATTTCCATTAGTTCTTGAGGCTGATGGTGATGAAAGTGGTATGATAAACTTCCGTTTCTTGCAGGGATGCGTTTCTTTCAGCTGATCTCTTACATCTGCAGACGAGTAATCCTGCATTTGCCCCCACCCGTGTGCAGGCTGTGGCTTCATCCGCTTGCCTTCCTCATCCCGGGTGATAGGGCATTACTTGATCCGTTGAACATGGCAGAAACTGACCGTGGTACGGCGCACACACTGTCCATACCCATGCATCTGCGCTAGAGCTCAGAGTCTCTGTGACGTGGCATCCTTCGTCTGGCCCAGAAATATGAATTCATGTACGTTGAGACCACTGTGGGTGCTCCAAAGTCGAGACCATCGATTCGCAACTCCGGATCACAACTCGGGGAACTGGTCTCGTCTGCCTTCATTGGGAAAAGCCTGGGTACCGCCTTAGGAACTCCACTTACCCCGAACATCCCAGGCCACCTTCTAATGCAATCAGTTTCAGCCTGTTTTCTTTATTCTGGTGCGGGATCGCCGGACAGCTTCAATTGATGATCCCTGGGCTGAGGGCTCGAGCAATGGATCCAGGCTGGGATGTCGGTTGCCAACTCAGCGGTCGTCAAGTGCTGCATTGGGTGCCGCAATGACAGCAGGGAAAGCCCAGTATGCTACTGTGGGAGGACCGACCAAGCCTACCTCCATAACGCGATTTGCCACCTTTCTAAGAACGGCTTACACATCTTCTACTGTAGCATGCTATGATCTCAACAGCAAGGATCAGGCTGAGCTAGTCTAGCATCGGTCCTTGCCAGCTAGCCAAAGTTCCTCTCTCATGCGGGATTCTGACCCGGCTAACACAGTTGGCGTTGATGCAAATTGTCAGTACGAGCCTCCGGATGCACAGTGAATACATCCCATCAACGTTAAAATTGAATTTTCCGACACACATGTACTTCCCATCATGCCGGGTTCGTCTGGTCCCGTGATCATAAAGCTGACGGAGGCTCCTGCACATTCAGGGAGCGGGCTTTTTGCAGGTAGCAAATGGAAACCGTTATTCTCAGCAGCGAAATTTTAAGGTAAGAGTGCATTTCTGCCGTGTTATACCTACGCAAATGTATTGGCTAATAGTGGGATGCACGCGAAAAGCCATCATTCGACTGTGCCCAATCAGTGCTCTGCACTCTCTGGCAGCTTATGCAGCTAAAAGAACACCCTAGGTAGGTGCCGGCTGCACAATTAGAGCCCAGAGTGTCTTGAGTCAAACATGATTGGCCTACAAGCAGGACAGCGCCAGTTGAACATTAATACCTAGATGCTAGGTCGCATATGCAAGTTGCCTCGTGCGAGTGTCCACTTAGGTACTTTCGGTCACATTCAGACAGCCTTGAGCTGGACATATCAGTACTGCTCTCCCGTTCGGTCCGTGAGCAGAGGTGCTGTTGTCTACTCCAGTCAAGAGGCCTAGTCGACCCCGCGCAGCTTATGCTCGAGAGGGGGAGTAATCGCAACTAACGCCTAGTGATGTCGATATGCAAGCAACCCCAAATGGGTGTCCGGCAGTTCTTCATTTTCTGAAAGTGGGCTTGAAAGTAATCAATACCGGAGCCTGGACGTGTCTGCGCAGACGCATGAGCGTACCGAACCCCCAGAAAGTTACGAGAACTTCGACCCTTGCATCTGGTTTTGCTCAGATGATATTTCCAACAGATTGACGTGGCTGAACAGGTTGGATTCGTTATCGAATCCTCGTCCCGCCAATTGTAGGTGCGTCGTAGTCTCGTTGCACGAAGGAATCATTAATCTCCCTACTTAGCCACGCTAGGACAAGATTGACGAAGACTGACTGAACAGTTGTACTTCTACCTGATCAATCTATCCTTCTTTTTCGGTAGATCATATCACCTGTCAAGAAAACAATTGCTGCGCTAGTCCATGTAGCTTGCTTGAATATGACCAAATAAAAATAAAGATGTAGCTCTCCAAAGAATAGGACAATCTTTGCTTGCACGTTACATACTTGGAACGGAAAACCCTCGCTCAAGACATGTCTCCCTTTATGTCGTTGTCCCACCGTCATCACGTGGCAGAGCAGGTTTCAAAGATACCCTGCAGAAGGATGACGTCAATATGATTGATGAACAAAAAGCATCGACTCGACACGATCTCTTCCAACTCTTTTTAACATCTCAAATCATTATACGTCCGAGATCTAGAAAGGCAGGTCTTCAGAAGAGATGCTTGCGAATGGACTGCTTAAGACTAATTGTGTTCTAGTGACAAGTCTACCCGTCTTCTTCTACAATTGGCGTTACTAGTCTTCTCGCTTTAAGAAACCAGTCTTATTCCTACACTTTATCGTCTTAGACCGCCTCATAAATACCTTGATTCTTTTCATCATGACGATGCTCAAAAACTTCGTATCAGTTGGTCAATTAGGCCACAACGCCGCCAGAAACGCCCGCCGAGTCCAATTCCAGCCAGGTTTCCAGGCACCCGTCACTGCTGTGCAACAGAGGAGAGCTTTTCGCTCGCTTCCATGCTTGCGGACATCCGAAGAGCAGCCAAGAATGCATAACAGAAACGAACTAGATCCCCAGCGATCGGAGGGCACAAAGACCGGTACCGACAACGAAGTCGCAACCCATCACGCGGCCTACGATCCAAAAAACACCTCCCCCGAAAGCGAAATCAATCAAGCTGAGAAGGAAAGCGAACAGGGAGGCAAAGTCAGCAATCCCTTGGACGTAAGTGCTGCGAACAAAGATGTCAGTGGAGCACGTGATCCGCAAGAAGGAGGGCCAGACCGCAATGCGGAGAAGGAACCGAGTGGGAGAGGATCACCCAGGAAGGGAAGAGAGGTGCACGTCGGAGGTAAAAAATAAGTGCAGTCGTATATTGAGGTAACTCAAGGCGCAAGGCGTCGCTGCCAGACTTGGCATGAATATACACTTTGATCTTGTCACATAGGGTTCGAGAGCAATTCTCTTACAGAACGGCAAAGAACATCTAAGAGCAGATACCTTTTTGCAATTGTCAGGTCACTGATATGATACAACAAAGATAAAGAGAATATACCAAACAAATTATGCCTCCGATGTTGGTGCAGACCTAAGCTATTTCTTCCCCCCGTATTTGATGATGTCACTGCCGCCCAAGACCCATACTTTCTCGCTACCAGGAGGAACATCACCTGCCAGAGCTTTGAGGCCTGCATTGACCGCTGCTCGGGCAATAACGTCTGCATCTTGAGCCCACCCATTTTTCAATCCCGGATGAATCTTCCCGGCAATGCCAGCAATGAACCGGAATGCTGCTTCCGCTGGTCGACTCTCCTGCCGTTGGCCGGATATCAGACCAGGGCGCAAAATCACCGTTCTCTCAAACCCCAGGGCCTTCACGTCTTCTTCAATCTCCCCTTTCATACGAGGATATGCGAAAGAAGACGCCTTATTAGCGCCGCCAGACGAAATCAGGACATAGACTTTCGTACCGGCATCGCGCGCTGCGCGAGCCATTTCTACATTCAGACCATGCTCCACCTTGTATTGATTCTCGAATCCACCAGCTGCCGCCCGAGTAGTGCCAAAGGCAGATATGAAGATGGCTGGTGTTGGAGTGAGAGAAGAGAGCTGAGCAGCCCAACGAGATGTATCATCAGATACAAATGTGGTCAGTTTAGTCTGAGGTGCCTCAGCAGCAGCGGATGGAGTACGGCGGGAGATTGCATCCACCCGAGCTACAGCAGGATTTTCGAGAAGGCTAGTGAGGATGTGACTGCCCTAGGAGATTTGAACGTTGAGTGAAGGAGATTTGCATGTGGCGGGGAGAGGCCTTACCACCATCCCAGTAGCTCCTATCAATGCCACATTCGCCATGGTGTCCGGATATATACAATGCTATCGTTGGAATCAGAAGCGCAGGTGTAATGTACAATATAGTACAAAAGTACCTCTGTAAGTACAATGTGTCAAAACGCAAGGGATATTGTTTGCAGATATCACATTCCCCAAGCGCGATCGAATGACGTCGAACGAGGCGGCCAGACTCAGATGCGGTGTTTATACCTCAGGCAGCATTAATAATGCTCGTGCATTGATGTCTGACTAATGCGGGGAGGTCCGAAGACGGAGGATTCTCCCCCCAGTTTGCCGCTCTATCGATAACGCCGATAAGAAATTGCGTGATTGCCGCTAGCCGCTTTGGGCAAGGCCCTGGGGACATTTTCTATACTCCGAATCCGTCTTCTTATTGCCATTGCCCCCCTCCTCAGCTTGCTGTGGTAATTCCTTCGTCTTTGTTTTTTTCTTGTCACCTGCGAGGTGTTGGCTGAGTGTGTTTGATACCCAGACAAGGAAACCTCAAGATGGGCTCTTCTTCACCATCTTTGTCTGCCCTCGGTGGCCCTACATATGTCACCGCCCAGACGTTGATCCAACAAGTCGCCTACATCCTCAGCGACAAGATCTTCTCCTATTCCCCTGAGTCTTTCGATCTGGACAATGCTCTGCGTGAATGGGCATCACGTCAGGAAACCAATGCCAATGGCGAATCCACCGTCGTCCAGGCTATGGAGACCCGTCAGGGTGCCGGTAACATCGCCCTCGGCTATCTCTTCTCTCAAGACTTTGATCTGAAGAAGCGCCATGTCCCTCAGGGTATCGTTGCTTCTTCGGCCACTCTCCCGTTCATGCGCTCGGCTCTGGAGCAGCTCTCTCTGTTGTATTCAGTCGCTAGCCCTGTTGCTGCACACGTTGCCGCCGTTGATTACGCCGGTGAGGATGGTCTGGTCTCGGATTATGCTTCCGCGCTCTCACTTGCTGAGGAGCTTGGCCTGGGTCTTGTTTCAAGTGCCTCGGTGCATGAGGCTCAGCATATGGCGCTGCTCACGACCCTTCTCGCTTCCGTTCTGCCATCTGTTCACATCTACGACGGCGTCCGCGTTGGCCGCGAGACCACCCGTGTCATTGATGTTTTGGACCAGGCGGGCGTTGCTCGTACCTACGAGGCCATTCGCAAGACCTTGGATGAGTCCCGTAACCGTCACCTTGACACCCAAGGGAAGGTTCTGGAGTTGTTCACTTCGCTGAACGGCGAACTTGGCACAGACTATCGTCTTTTCGAATACCACGGTCACGCCGAACCCGTTTCCGTTCTGGTTGCTTTCGGTACCGTCGAGGCGTCTCTCACTGCGCAGGTTGCTCGCTCGTTGGCAAAGGACGGTGTCCGCGTTGGTGTTGTCAATGTCCGTGTTTACCGTCCTTTCGTTGAGGAGGAATTCCTGCGTGTTCTCCCCGAATCGACCAAGACTGTGGGTGTCCTCGGTCAGGTTTTCAATGAGCAAGCTGTGCAAGAGCAAGGTGTTCGCTCTGCCCTTTATGAAGACGTGCTTGCGGCTTTGACCTTTGCCTCTGGTCGGGAACATGCGCCTACCTGCGTTGACATCAAATACCCCCGCTCTCAGCGTTGGGACCTGATAAACACTGCGGCTGCCTTCCAACTCATCTTCGAAAAGCCCATTGTTCCGGCCAGCGGTGAAAGCCTGCCTCTTCAGCTTATCGACCCTGCTACCGTTCAGGAGTACACTTTCTGGGATGTTGACAGCTCTGTTTGCGAATCTGCTGCTGCCGTTCTTTCTGATGCCCTTGCTGCTGATTCCGCTAGCAATGTCACAACATCCAAGTCTCATGACAATCTTATTCAGGGAGGAGCCGTCCGTATCGACATCCGCAAGAGCTCCAAGATTCTCGATACCCCCTATGCTATTACTGCTGCAGACACGACATACGTTGGAGACATCAAGCTTCTTGGAGATGTCGATGTTGCCGCCTCCGTTAAGGACAAGGGCAAAGTCATCATCAACGCCCCTGGCGTCAAGGACGATGAGTTGGAAAAGAAACTACCCCTGGGCTTCAGACAGGCTGTTTCTCAACGTGAAATTTCTCTCTACATCGTCGATCCATCGGCGGCCGGTGCTTCTGCCCCTGAACCCTCCGTCCTCCAGTTAGCCTTCCTTAGAGTGGCACTTCCCTCTCAGGAAGGGGTCGGACTGAAGAAGCTTTCTTCTATCACCGGAGACTCCGAGGCTCTTGAGAATGTCACTAAAGACCTTGACAAGCTTCTCCGTCAGGTCGAGATCCCTGAGGCTTGGAAGACACCCGAAGAGGGAACCGAGGTGACTCAGCTTCCTAAGGATATTTCCATCAACAGCTTCGTTCCCTTCGACAAAGATGAAGCGGAGCCAGCTCCTCTCCTCAATGATTGGCAGGCTGCAGCCAAGGGCCTCGCATTCAAGGAGGCTTACGGCACCAAGAAGGCTCTCCGTCCCGAAACGGCCACGAAGACTTTCACCGTTCACGTGAAGGAGAACAGACGCTTGACCCCTGTCACTTATGATAGAAACATCTTCCACATTGAGTTCGATCTCGGTGACTCGGGTCTCAAGTACGATATTGGCGAAGCCCTAGGTGTGCACGCTGAGAATGATCCCCAAGACGTTTCGGAGTTCATCACATTCTATGGTCTCAACCCCGACGATGTTGTCGGTGTTCCGAGCCGCGAGGACCCCGCAGTTCTTGAGAACCGCACCGTCTACCAGGCTCTCGTCCAAAACGTCGATATTTTCGGCCGGCCGCCTAAGCGCTTCTATGAGGCCCTCGCAGAATTCGCCACCGACGAGAAGGAGAAGAAAGACCTTCTCACACTGGGTGGTCCTGAAGGTGCCGTGGAGTTCAAGCGCCGCGCCGAAGTTGACACCATCACTTTCGCCGACGTCCTGCTGGAGTACCCCTCAGCTCATCCTGACTTCCAAGACCTGGTCCGCATTGTCGGCCCCCTGAAGCGCCGCGAGTACTCCATCGCTTCCTGCCAGAAGGTGACGCCCCACTCGGTTGCTCTCATGATCGTTGCTGTCAACTGGGTCGACCCCCGTGGCCGCGACCGCTTTGGTCTCGCCACTCGGTACCTCAGCCGCCTCCAGCCCGGCACTCCGGTCACTGTCAGCGTCAAGTCCAGCGTGATGAAGTTGCCACCCAAGTCAACTCAGCCCCTCATCATGGCCGGTCTCGGAACGGGTCTTGCTCCCTTCCGTGCCTTCGTGCAGCACCGTGCCCTCGAGAAGGCACAGGGCAAGGAGATCGGTGCAGTGCTCTTGTACATGGGATCCCGTCACCAGCGCGAGGAGTACTGCTACGGTGAAGAATGGGAGGCTTACCAGGAAGCCGGTGTCATCACTCTTCTTGGCCGTGCTTTCTCTCGTGACCAGCCTGAGAAGATTTACATCCAGGATCGCATGCGCGAGACTCTGCCTGAAATAATCCAGGCCTACATCCGGGAAGAGGGTGCCTTCTACCTTTGTGGTCCCACCTGGCCTGTTCCTGATGTGACTGCCGTGCTGGAGGAGGCTATTGCCACTGAGGCCAAGAACACAGGCAAGAAGGTCGACACTCGCAAGGAGATCGAGAAGCTCAAGGATGAGGAGAGATATGTTCTCGAAGTCTACTAGATGGATTTCGTTTGGAGAAATCTGCTGAGATTTCCGCTACGTTTCCCACACTGCTGCCATTGCATGTTGTGACGACCCATTTGTCCCATTTCAGTTTAGCGCTTCCATCATGAGACTCAACGATAGATTTGGATTTCTGCGATGACAGTGCTTCAACTCATGTCATGTCCATAGACCTTAATTGCATTTTAAATTTGAATCGTTCATTCGGAATCTGATGGGTATCTGCTCTATTCCTCTATACCTCCAATATAGACTCAACTGGTAACACAAGGCTCACGCCAACACCATCTATCCCTAAGACAAACACGTATGCATGTGAGACAGAAAAGAGAAAAAATATTATAAACAATCAACACTAAAATGGGCGTGGTTCTCCAAAGTACCTATGCTCGTCCCACGGCTCCCAACTTCGTCTTACCATAAGCTCCACCTTTTTCTTTCCGTAGCTCCAATGCTCTCCGATAAGGCGGCGCGGTAGGTGGCTGAACAGGATCCAAGTTGACATAGTCCGGGGGCAAGGAGTATGAAGCATCAGAGTCCCAGGATGAAAGATCGCCACAGGCAATGAATGGAGGGATCCATCTGTTCTCGACGGCGAAACGCTGGGGCTTGTTTGCCAGGGACGGGATTGATGATTGCGGATGAAGCATGCGAATTTGAGTTTGTTGGTTTGACTCAGACGCAGAAACCGTCGCTGCTTCTGAAAGTGTGACTGGCTCTCTTGGTGGTACTATATCCTCGTCGGGTACTTCGACTCCGATGTTGCCATCTGCGGACACGGGCTGTGGTACTGCTGCGCCGCCAAAGAGAGGGTTCTTCAATGCTTCCATTCCGACGGAGCCGTCATGGATGGCTGGAGGAATAAAGCCCTCGCAAACAACGAAGGCTTCTAAACTGCTCGCGCGACTGCTTCTCGGCTTTGCAACACTCACTTTCTCAAATACCGTGCGGAGCTGTGCGTAGATGAGGTCGACATCGCGGCCTCGGAAGATCTTGGCGACGAACTTGCCTCCTGGCCTTAAGACGCCGACTGCCAGGTTTAATGCGGAGTAGAGGAGCTGTGACTGAACGTAGATGTCCAGATCGTGCAAGCCGGTGACGTCCGGTGCACCGTCCGAGATAACAAGGTCAACAGGGTGTGGTTGTTGGATAGCCGAAGGGGTGGAGGAAGATGACGATTCGTAAGCTTCAGGATCGAGGGCACGAAGTAGCAGAGGGATCGTAGAAGGATGTGTGATGTCGGCTTGGAGCGTTGTGATACCTTCCAATGGCGCCATGGGTTGGAGGTCAATCGAGACGATTTTCACGTTCCTTCTGGGCTTCAACTGAGCGCTTTCGTCGCTACCCTCTTCTTCAGCTGGACCCTCATTTTCCGATCCATGATCGATTCTTATCAATGTCTCGCTCTCTTTTCGCTTTTTCTCGATCCACGCCCGCCGGCCAAAGCTTTCTCCCTTGATCAGAACTCGACTGAGGACTTGACTCCAACTCCCTGGAGCGGCGCAAAGGTCAACGACTCGCGTCACCTTCTCGGGGTTCTCATGTTCGAACAGATCAAATTGTTCATCGATCTGGATCAGTTTGAAAGCGGAACGGGCGCGCCAGTTTTGTTCCTTTGCGAGGCGGTAGTAGGCGTCACGCTTATCCTTGGAGGACTTTCCCATTTTCACAAGTCGATAACAATCCCCCACAAGTACTGGGATTGCAAGGCAGTATAGATGTATCAATTGCTGTCCACCCTGAATCCCCGACAGAAATTCAATGTGGGGGAGATGAAGCGATAAGATTAAAATCCGCGAAAAGGCGGGCCTCTTTTCTGCCGCTCTTTTTCATCTCCGCAAGCAAAAAAGATCATCACCGCTTCCATTGATTTGCGTCGCAAGCCACGATTCTTCCACTTAGCACCCTTCAGGTCGACACTGGAAATCATGGGCCAAAAAAGGCACCGCGACTCGAAAATCTCGACTTTCCAAGCTAAAAAGCGAAAGAAGGCCGAAAACGCTACGGCACTTGATTCGGACGACGGCTGGGATGGTATCGTCGGCGCGGACGAGCTGAACTGGAAGGAAGTAGCTCTACCTGATCGTCTCGAGGATGCTGGAGGGTTTTTTGGTCTGGAAGAAATCGAAGGTGTTGATATAGTGCGAGGTTCGGGCAATGGAGAGGTTAAATTCAAGGTAAGCTGAGGCACATGCTGACTGGCTGAAGAATGATCCATTGACACACAATGACCCCAGGCCGTTGCTGGGAAACCGAAGAGGTCTATTTTGAAAAAGAAGGCGCCAGAGGATGAGAAACCCGAATACAACGAGGAGTGGTCAGGCTTCAGCGACAACGACACAGACCAGCCAGAAAACGCTTCCTCACCCGCCGTAGAGAAATCTGAAGAGTTGGACACGAAGGCGGACAAGAAGAGCGAGAAGAATGCCGCGAAGAAGGAAGCCAAGGATGCAAAGAAGAAAGAAGCTAAAGCTGCGAAGAAGGGACAGAAGGAGAAAGGCTCTGCAATTCAGCACGACACGAGCATTAATGCCGGCCTTTCGTTTGCCGCTCTTCAAGATACGGAAGAAGATGATGGAGCCGATGTCTCTGCTTGGGACTCGCTGGGTCTCTCTCCTGAGATACTCACTGGCCTGTCCAAGATGAAATTCTCCTCTCCGACATCAGTGCAGGAGGCTTGCATACCTCAGATATTAGAGGGACATGACGTTATTGGAAAGGCTTCTACGGGTTCCGGAAAGACGCTGGCATTCGGTATTCCCATCCTTGAACATTACTTAGAGAAGAAACGCGATGATGTTAGTGCAGAGAAGGGGAAGAAGTCAGAAAAAGACTCGACTCCGATCGCTCTGATCCTGTCACCCACCAGAGAACTTGCTCATCAGTTGTCGAAGCATATCGGGGAGCTGATCGCCCAAGCTCCGGGTATAAATGCACGCATTGCGCTTTTGACTGGTGGACTCTCGGTTCAAAAGCAGCAACGTCTACTGTCCGGAGCTGATATCGTGATCGGAACACCTGGTCGAGTGTGGGAGATTTTGAGCACTGGGCAAGGGTTGATCCGGAAGATGCAGCAGATCAAATTCCTTGTTGTCGACGAGGCCGATCGCCTTCTGAGTGAGGGTCACTTCAAAGAGGTTGAAGAGATTTTGAACGCTCTGGACCGCGTCGAGGATGGCGAGGTTCCAGATGCTGAGAATCAAGCATCGGAAGAGGAATCTGATCCTAGCTCTGAAAGACAGACATTGGTTTTCTCCGCCACCTTCCACCGTGATCTGCAACAGAAGTTGGCTGGTAAAGGAAAGTGGACCGGAGGAGATGTCATGGATAAGAAAGAATCCATGGACTACCTCCTGCAAAAGCTGAACTTCCGGGAGGAAAAGCCCAAGTTCATCGATATGAACCCCGTCTCGCAGATGGCCGACAACCTCAAAGAGGGAATTGTTGAATGTGGCGCCATGGAAAAAGTAAGTCTTCGTTGAGCTTCAGTAATGTAGAGTCTAGGACTAATGACCTTTCAGGATCTATTTCTCTATACTCTACTTCTATACCATCCCAAACACCGGACACTCGTCTTCACCAATTCGATCTCTGCCGTCCGTCGTCTCACTAAACTCCTTCAGACTCTTCAACTCCCAGCCCTTGCCCTTCATTCGTCCATGGCCCAAAAGGCACGACTTCGCTCGGTCGAACGTTTCTCTTCACCCTCATCCGATCCCAGTACCATCCTAATAGCCACCGATGTAGCCGCCCGCGGTCTCGACATCAAAGGCATAGACCTCGTCATTCATTACCATGCGCCCCGAACAGCAGATGCCTACGTTCACCGCTCCGGTCGTACAGCTCGTGCTGGCGCATCCGGTAAGAGCGTCATTATCTGCGGCCCCGACGAGATGATCGGTGTCGTCCGTCTCGCTGCCAAGGTGCATGCGAACATGGCGAATGGCAAAAAGCTCCCGCTGGAATCTTTGGAGCTGGACCGTCGCGTCGTGTCACGCGTCAAGCCCCGGGTTAGCCTCGCCAGCCGCATCACGGATGCTAATATAGCCAAGGAGAAGATCTCAGCAGAGGATAATTGGCTGCGCAATGCCGCGGAGGACCTGGGCGTTGAGTACGACAGCGAGGAGTTCGACGAATCCAACGGCAAAGGGCGTGGTCGCGGCCGTGGTCGTCAGCAGAAGCAAAAGGAGGTAGGGAGTGTCAGTAAAGCCGAGCTGGCGGGGTTGCGAGCGGAGTTGAAGCAGTTGCTTTCCCAGCGGGTGAATGTGGGCGTTAGCGAGCGGTATCTGACTGCTGGGCGTGTGGATATCGATGCATTGCTCCGTGGGGAAGGCAATACTTCGTTCCTGGGGCCGGTCGATCCACTGAACTTTTAAGCTGTATGTATATACCACACCAAGGAGTAATTGCCTTGAATCATCGCATTTGATTTCAGTCTCGATAATTGGGCGTTCTTCAAGAACCGCTGTGGTAGCATACGTCGACAAGCAACACGGCACCCATCATAAGCCTCTCTCCACCTTTGCGATATCACCATTTTCCACCAGATATTAAACAGACAAAGTATCGTAATCGTCATCCTAGCAAGACTCCTCTCGATGCTAACGCGAATCCTTACAACCGGTTCAGCCTGCATCTCCGACAAGCTCGAATCCCACACTGTCCACATTGCAAGATATAGTTCGGAAGATGATCACGGCATTCCTCGCACTGATGAGCCCCTGGGACTCGCGGCCAGAACTCTTCATGATCGCATTTATGTCGTTCAAGTAACTGCTGTACCATCTGCTGCACCTGTTCTGGTCTCGCCGGCTGAGCAGGTTGAGCGGGGTCCCTGCCGCGATCAACGAGATAGCGGGCTCGGTCAACCAGTCTGTTCTCGTCCCACAGCTCGCATCGGCACTGCCGCCATTTCGTACCGCACGTGTAGCAGAATTCAGCACCGCAGCGACAGCTGAACGATATACTGTTAGAGTCGAACTTCGCATCAAGATGAATGATAAACTTACGTGATGTGATTGCAGCCAGTTCCAAGCTCGATCATGTTGCGACACTGAAAGCAGCGCCGCCAACCCTCGCGCTCGGCAAGTTGTAGGAGCTCTTCGTCTTCGTCGGGACAGTCGCCATCGTGCGCGGGCTTCTTGCATCGCATGCACGTTCTGGAAGAGCAATGACTGCACGTGCCGATATAGGAAGACACTGAATACGGAAAGATGTACTTGGAGCACGAGGGGTTTGAACAGTAGGTACGATGCGGGTCGCTGAACTCGATGGCTTTCTCCTCGAATTGCTGGCTCTGGGCCAAACCGAGGAACCCACTGACAAGAGAAAGTGGAATCTCCTTTCTGCAGCAACGAGGCGGGAACAGAGTCTCGTCTGTCATAGAATCTTCAAAAAGTCTTACCGCACAGACTCTGCAGTACGTATGGTGGCAGGGAGCTGGGATGATATCTGTCGACGGAACAAGTTCTGTGCACACGGCACACTCGTAAAGGGGTCCCTCATCGGAAGGGCCAGCGATGCAACAACGCTTAGGGTTCCTGGCGCTCTCAGCTTCCGCGTACTGACCAGCAACTCTCGGGGCAAAGAAGTCGAAATCGGTATGTGCAAGCGTCAAATTCATGAAGTCCTTCATTTTGTCTTCAGGAAGATGGACAGTACCTGATTGATCGTTGGGCTGTGGTGCGGGTACAGGTTGTCCGGACAGTTCGAGAGCGAGTCTATGATCGTCGGAGGCGCGGAGCTCTTCTTGTTGCGCTGGTGTAACTGCGACGCCGTCATTGACTACAGCTCGAGCAATGCTTCTCGCAAGTCGTTCATCCTCGAGAGATCGGTTGTAATTGTCTAGTTCCTCTTCCCACAGCTGAAGCGCGAGTTCTTCGTCTGTTGATTTCCCAACGGGCTGTTTTCCCTTATTGCGGTCCATGGTATCTCTGATGTCCTTGCGTAAGATGTCGAGAATTATTGCTGAACTAGCGGCATCCATGCTTGGGTGATGATATAGGTACTGAGGTGTATAACAGACTTGGGGATGGAAGAAAGGAAGTAGAAGCTCGAGGGGTCCAGGATGGATGAAGAAGGGGAAGAGGGGGTAGGTGAGAATAAGTGTCGAGGTGAGAGAAGGTGGGAGAAGACTGAGCAGAGAGCAGAGGTTTTGCCATTCACTGAGATCAACACATGATTTCCAGCTAGACAACACAATCACTTGAGATCTCCTCTTGTGTTATTTGCGCTCTGTCTTTGACAGTTAGAATACATGGGAATAGGTGACTCTATTGGTCTTTAAATCAGTCCATATCTTATCAAGGTTACTAGTATAGAGAGCACTCTCAGGCATTCCAGCTGGATTCTTTATAGCTTTGGCATATCAGTACTTCTCAAGCTTTCGCCTACTTACTCTGACCATTCTCCCTGTATATCTTGAATGACAGTTAATCCAGCCTGTTCACCTCTTCTATAAGCTACAGAGCACTAATGAAGGTTTAAAGAGTAATCACTAACTTTATACCCTCACTTTTCACTTGCATTCCCACTTGGCAGAAGGATATATACTTCTTATACAGCTTCCAGCATGTAAGGTTTATATGAATCATATGTGAGTCTACATCAAGTTGTGTTAATACTATCCTATCTACCACTTACTTCTCAGTTCATACTTGACACTGTTATAGATATGCTGCAAATGCACTAGAAGGACGATTAGTATGAGCCTAATCTCACTTTCTCATAACCTACACAGTATCAGTCTACAGCCTGGCAAACATTGATCCAAGTTCATCATCTTATCTCACCAAAGCCTCATGTTCCTAGGCTAGTTTATATACAAGATGTACGGAGTATATATTGGCGCTAATCCCGCCTCGGCAAACCGATACCAAGAACCAAACTCTCGGCATGCCGATCTTCTTATCTAAGTTACCTCCCAACATACCGAAAAATGCGTTCTCGTTCTTTCGATTTAACCGTTAGTTTACCCACTTTCGGGATTCATCCGCCAATCTTTTTCAAGAATTGCTGCAAATTTGATCCCGATGACGGCACTTCTTTTCGGCTGGTGGTCGCGGCCTGAGCCCGAGTCTTGCAGCTAGTTTTTTGTAAATTCTGGTTCCGGATCTTGGTGTTGCGTTCAATTTGGGGTTCTGTGATCTTTGCTACATTTTGCTGGTGTTTTAGTTTCGAAAGAGCACTTATATACTGAACTAGACTCTCATTTTCCGAGCTCGTGGTGAGTCTTATCTATCTTGCATTTGTTGATATGATCCCTGCTCCGATTGCGGATGACCGGGGGGTAGTTGTTGAAGAAAGCTGCGATGAAGGAAGTACGCGAACTGGTTACTGACCTGGTATTCTATTCAAGATCCAAACAGGCACGCATCACTGAGGATATAAATCCGGCATAAAACCGCCATGTCGTGGCTTGCAAGGCCCTCCCGCTGCCTGAGCAGGGTCAGCCCAACAACTCGACTCGGCGCTCCTGTATCAACATGCCGCTCCTCTCAACGATGCATTCAGGGCGCATCAGCCGTCGCTCAAGATCATCACTCTAGTCACACATCTTCCGCCGTTGGCGATGGCTCCTCCTCATTTCTCCCGAATCACACACCATCGGCGGCGCAACGTCCCCGCCCTGTAACCAATCCCATCGACGACCTAATCGCTCAGACACCCATCGTACAAGCCCTCCGCCGCGATCCTGCCTATATCGAATCCCGCCCCCATCTCGCAATGAACCCCAGCCTCCGGCCTAACCACTTCGTCGCAGGACCCAACTCTGGCCCAGGCAAGATCACCGTCCCGCCCTATGTTTGGATGGCGAAGAACCCGCGCACCGCCGCAGGAGCGACGACCAGCCGCATGGTGTCGGTATTCCATATCGGAGCGCAGCTCTGCGGTCATCCGGGGTTCGTGCACGGCGGTCTGCTGACGGTGATGTTCGACGAGGCGTTTGCGCGATGCGTTTCGACTTCGTTTCGCAGTGGGCTGGGCATGACGGCTAACCTGAACGTGGATTTCCGGAAACCCGCGCTGCCGGACCGACTCTATGTGCTTCGGGCGGAGACGGTCAAGGTCGAAGGCCGGAAGGCGTGGGTCGAGGGGACGTTAACCTCGTTGCCGCCTGTGGGCGACACGAGTGAGCCGGTTATGGTCGCCGAGGGCAAGGCTTTGTTCGTAGAACCGAAATTCGCAGAGGTATGTTGCGACGATAAGTTCCCACATGCATGATTGCCAGACTGACTCAGCCAATTAGTCCATGATCCCCTTGTACAGAGGCTGAAATTGCACATCGCCGGTTGCGAAAGCCTACGCCCACCCCTGTTTTCCCCACCGTCAATGATAGAAGGTTCCGTATTAATAGAATTATAGATAAGGATAGAGTAGATAGACTTGGCATTAGCATAATAGAATTTAATGACCACAATAAATCAACACAAGACCAGATAATTCCATTTCTATCTAGCTGATATTTCTGAAACCGAGAACCCTCTGGACTCCTTACCAAGCTGGAATATTAACAAGCGGAAAACAACAAGTGCAACTTTGATAAATTCAAAGACGACAGAGGCGAAGTAATAGAAAGTATGGATCCCGTCGGTCGTCACGAGAATACATCGCCAAGGGGTATGATGCTGTCACTAGATACCGTACCAATATGCTGACCGAAAACGCTCTTCTCTTTTTCTTCAATTGCTTCATTAGCTTTTTCTTGTTGATTTTGGATTGTAGATGATGTTAACTGTGTGATGTCCCTATGTCACGGGAGGAGCCATGGAGGCGAACGGGTTTTAAAGGCCAAAAGGAGGATGATCGACAGTGACTGAATCTAGGACAGATGGAAGGCACCCTGACCCTCTCGAATAGCAACGGACAGCCGCTCTCGAAGAACCTCCAGGCTGCTGTAGTCTGGCAGTTTCAGGTAGTTCACACACGTCATGACGCTGGGAAGGTAGTCATCGGGAGTGTAAGGAGGTTCACTCGGACGACAGACAACGGTGAAGATAGGGGTGAGACTCTTGAAACCTGAAAAAGGATAAAGAAAGTTAGTCATTATTGTTCAGCTCAAAACAAAGAAGATGCAATTTACCTCCAATAGGAAGCTTCGGGCTGCCAGTGACAAATTGAAGGAAATCGCGCCGTTGCTGTGTATCTAACTCGCTCATTGTCTGTAGTAAGTTTCGAACGCTCTTGCTGTCCATATTAAATCCATGATCGGCCTTGATTGAGTCCATGAGAGCTAAAGTCAATGATGTTAGTAAACAGCTTCTCGGTTATCAAATACGGAAGGTAACTTACTCTCAATAGTCCAATCTTCTTCCGCTCTTCCGAACAGCATGACGAGCTCGTTGGGGGTGAAAGTCCGAAGCGCAGAGTACGGGAAGACCTGCGAGAACCCAGTCCGGAACGCTTCCACTTGACGTTGCACGCCGCTACCCAGTGTCATGTCGACCACTCGGTCAACGTACTTATCGACATTTTCAATCGTCACAGGGACGTTGGAACCGTCATCGATTAGTTCAATTGAAGGATAACCAGGCAGAGTGAAGTCAAGACTCAAATCCTCTACTCTGACGCCGTCAATTTCGACATTCTGCAGAGCTTGCGACTTCGCTGCGGCCGAGAGAGTCCGGTCGCGGTCAATTGCCCTCTTCGCGTTCGCGAAGCGCTTCAGCAGCAGAAGAGAGTTTGCAAGGTCTTGATCGACGGCTTTAACTGTCCCCAGAGACGGAGCCACCGAGGAGGAGCTGTCGGCAATACGGAAGAAGGCCGGGTTGAAAGAGATATCGATGATCCTAGAGTCGAGCATCGAACGAGCAACGAACTTTCCAAGCGTTTTGAACAAACTCAGTTGTTTCTTTCCGGACTCCGACGCGGCTTGTTCCTCACTCATGGGGGCCGGGAACAAGCCACGCTTGCCGAAGGCAAATTCTTCGTCGTTGTGGCAGTCGTTTTCTCTCCAGATCTTGAGCTTCTTCTTGGAAAATTCCTTCGAGACGGTGGAGTAAAACTCAAGAGTCGGGCCCAATCCCGTTCCGACTTCCTCGAAGTATTCCACCTCGAGAACGCTGGGGGAAGAACCGTACAGCTCCATGACCTTCATGGCCGACTCCAGGATGCGACTTCTGGAGATCCGTACCTTTTGTCGCTGGAGACGTCCCAGGAATGGTCGGTCGTCACGTCGGTGGTCGCTCCGGCTGTCATCCGCATTCTGGGAATTTTGCCATCTCATCATCGCTCGGGCGTAGCCAAAAGCAGTTGACTGAAGGAATAGATGCCGGGTCTCAAAGGGGAATAGGAAGGGGAAAAGCCGTGCCAGATCTTCGCTCCAGCTAGGCAGGCAGCTGCTAGCCACGATGAGCGGTTCCTCCAGCTGACGGTTCAGCTTGGCAGTGAGCTTGGTGTTGATGAATTGCGCCAGCGGCTCCGGTTTTAGTGCCACAAGCTCCTTGGTATCAGCAAGTATGTCATCTAAAGTGACATTCATCTCGTGCAAAGACCGAAGGAGCCGTAGGATCGGCGCTGTGGTAGAATCTTTGCTCAGAGAGGATGGCATCTCAGCGCCGTTGCCGGACAATTCTTCTTCGAGGCCGGGCGCAACGGTCGAAGGCTCAGGGGGCGGCGGTCCTGGAACCCGCCTGAATTTGACGGTGTGAATGGCAGACCACACATTCCTTGCCCCAGCATCCGCGTGTTCACGATTGTGATGGACAGCACGGTAGATTGTGGTGTCACTCGAGACAGGCTTGTCGTCTACGCTAAACTCGATGTGCCAGTCTTGAGGGATGGAGGTCATAGCGGCCGCGTAAGAAGCGAAGGGCCGACCAGCAGTGGCTAGCGAGCTGGTTCCTGTGGTATTCGCGCCTGTATTTGCCGCGGATGAAGATGACTTAGATGCGGGAGTCGACTGAGACGGCGTCGCCACCCGAGTTCCATCCTCCTTCCGAGCTGTTACCTTGCCTGTAGAAGCCACTTCCATGTTCACGGCAGTGGGGTCGTGATGGTTGTCGTCTGATAGGTCATCTTCCAGGTCGTCGACAATGGCATTGAGCTCCTCATCACCGTCCTCGTCCTCGTCTTCTTCGTCCTCGCTCAAATGCCTCTCGTCCGCACATTCTAATGGCTCGTCGTCGTGCTCTGATTCGTCTTCCGGAGCACTCGACTGCCGCCCACCTTGTCTCGGTTTTGATGCAAGATCACGGTGTCCGACAGGGGACTTTTTGTCACGCGATTTTGATCCATCGCGACGAGACGTCAGGTCAGTACTCCCTGACGGCCTCGATTGGGATGGCAGGTCACTGCTAGAGAAGTCGCCCCCACCAGCGAGCTGTTCACGGAGACGTGCCGCGTTTGCGATCTGCGAAAGAATCGTATCACGGCTGCGTGAGGTCTTGGGACGATCTGAAAGGCTTATCCTGGGATGGAGAAAATCATCCAAGGATTTGAACGTTGCAATAGCATGAATCGAGACCATAATGTTTCTGTAGGGGCGAGGAATATCCGAATCTTCATCGGCCACTAGCTTGAGTCTGAGCTGCTTACCTAGCATGTGGGTGGCGTTGATACGTGTATTTTCCAGTGAGTTGTGACTGACGGTGATGACTTCAAAATGCTCAGTTCGACTAAGCAAATCTTGTAGCTTCTGGATCAAAACGCTGAAAGGGGTTGTGGCGGTACTTTGACTCTGGGCTTTCTCCGAGATCATTGAACCCATAAAGGCTTGCAGGAACGCGGCACGGGCGTCACGCATGGAGGAAGCTGTCCCATGAAAAACATCAGTCACCGTGCCAATAGCCGCAGGGAATTGTTAACAGGAAGCTTACATTGTAGATCACCAAACACATCCAAGAGCACCTTGATGATTCCGGAATTGAGCAACTCAGCACTGGTGATACTTTCAAGCGCATCTCCGTCAAAGTAAGAGGCTAATTTCTTAAAAAGTAGGAGCCCTTCGCCGTCCCCGTCGCCTAGATAGCAATCCTCTATATCTGCTGCGAGGCTTTGCAATTCAGCCAGAATCTGCTGAGCCCGCTCTCGCATAGCTTTGCCTTCGCTGGCTTCATAGAGCTCGACAAATGCGCGCGCATCGCGTATGACAAGGTCCTGGGTAGCATCTTCCATTCTCGTCGTATTGTAGTGACCGGAGAAGGAGGACGAGCTTTCCGAGTCAGAAATGTCATCGTTCTCCTCATCCCGATCATCATCCTGGTCATTGTCTTCGTCGTCAGCTGGATGACGACCACTCTCATCATGACCATCATCTTCTGATGCAACAGATTTCGACTCATGGGGTGAATCACTGGAGAGATCCATAGGAACAGTGCCGGGCGTATCACGGGACTCCTTCGAATGTTTATCAGTGGAAAGGGGGGCTTCAGCCAGCTTGAAGATCTCCGAGATGACGCCTTCCCGATGGAACTGGTACCGATACACGTGCTCGAGGCGTCTGAAGAGGAGTTCTGCGCATCGTAGAGCCAACGAAACCAGTGATGGATGATCTTTCTGTGAAAGAATAGCAGCTAGGTATGATGCATATGGAACCGAGCGAAGGGCTTCCTCTATTAACGCAGCATCCAGGTTGTGCAACATTTTCAGCTGGGCGATGAGGACCTTTTGCCGAACTCCAAGATTGACCGTACTAGAATAAGCGTCTGTGAGAGTGGGCAACAAGATCATGGCAAAACGCTTGAGCTCAGCCTTGCATTCCATCAATAGGGAACGTCTTTTCTCTGCGGATTCCTGTCCTTGAAGTTGCTTAACGTCGAAAGCTGAACTATCTTCGATGGAGGAAGTCAGCATGCGATCTGCTGAAGCGCCATGTCGTCCCGGCGGAACTTCAGGAAGTAGTTCGCAAATGACATTGAGAGTTTCGAAGACCTGTTCTCTTGGACGGTGAATAAGAGCCTGCATGACCAAGACGCTATCCATCCTGACACCCGTGGCTTCAATGTTCTCGGGTGGCGAAACACCGGTTAAAATTTGGTAGATGGTGTCGACCACGTGCATTTTGAGGAGCTCTACGGACAGCCGAGGACTCGCTTTAGATGTGATCGCCAGGACGCGAAGGAACTGGGTATGAATGTGAGGTCCAATAAGGTTTGTCGTTCCCGGCAACAACAGACGGAGCACAGCCCTCAGCATTTCGGGCTCAATCAGTTCCTCCAACTTCTCTGGCTTGTACTTGAAACTTTCGACAATTCGCGACACACAAAGACATCCCTGCTCGACGACTTTCTGGTCGCTGCTCGAGAGAACATTTAGCAGCGTGGGCATAACGTCTCGGACAACCGGAAACGCATCATGAGGGAGGTTGCGGCAACAATTGGCCGCAGTTGTCACTGCCGTACGTTGCGTACTTGTGGGGAAGAAATCTAGGTAAGTTAAGCATGCTGTCAGGCCGCCCTCTCGTACGATAGACGCGGGGAAGTCAATCGAGATTTTGGCCAAAGTCTTATTGACAGTCAACATATACCCAATAATAACAATTCGCAAGTATGGGGGGAAATACTCACACTAAGGGCTTGCTCAGCCAGGTCAATGAACTGGATGTCCAGTAATTTCTGGCATAAGATGGGGACTGCTCCCCCGTAAACTACATTGGCAACTGAGCCCCGTAAAGCTTCCATCAGATTGGCCAAACAGCGGCAGGCTAAGAGCATGATTTCAGGGTTCTCTTCGCCGAACTGGTCGGGTTGCATCAAAGAGACCAACTCCTTGACGTAGGGATCTGGAGAGAATTGGCCAGAAAGGTTGTCCTCATTTGATACAAGTAAAAGGTCAGACAGTTCTTGCAATGCGATCAACTGGACCGAAGGGTCTTCTTTCATTCTGAGATTGCATAGTATCTCTCGCAGTCGAGATGACATGCCCGACATCATGCCACTGAGTGCGCGAAGGGTACTCTGGAGCCCTAGTGGACTTCGCGAACCGAAGAGGCTGTTATGAAACAGATCTGCATCATCATCGTCCATACCGGAGGGAGTCGTCCCATCATTACTATCATTCGACGGCGAAGATTCCCGGTCCGCAGTGCGCTCATGACTGTCCAGCTCCTCCTCTGCCTCTTTCATCATCACATCCGAATTCGTTCTCGACGAGCGCTTCTTCTGTCGACGCGAGGGAGGGGATTGCGTGGCTGAGAGACGATCTGCTCCGAGATGCATATGAGTTTTCAGGCCTTCAGTACTCTAACTATCTATGGAATGCCTTACCTTGTGATACTTTTCCTCGATGTCTGCTGGACTTTCGCCTCGATGGCGGAGGCGAAGCCTGCTTCTTTGTGGTTTCCTCCGGGGGGCTTGATGATGGACTAAGGCCAGACAAAATATTAGCTTGATATCGCTACCGATATGAGTTTCGCGGAAGACCCATGACGTACCCTTGTTGTGACATTACTGGCCTATTTCGAGTACCACGTCGGCTGGTGGTGGCAGTGCTAGCTGGTTGAGGAGGAGATGCTAGCCTCTGTCTTTTGGTTCTCCGGGTAGGAGATTGGGGATTAGTCTCTTCGGGAACGTCCAGGGACCGATCACGGCGTGCGAGGGCCTTGCGTTTTCGAGTTGGGGCCGAACCAGCGGCTGGAATCGAGGAAGAGGGGCCGGAGCCAGCGGACGAGGGAGAGTCTGCAGCAAGTCTCGCGGCTGAGCGAGTGATTCTGGGGGACATGAGAAACTGAGCCTTTTCTGGAAGCGGGTGTTTGGGAAGAGATGGAAGAGAAGAGATGGGTGATAAAAGTGGGTTCAACAGGGTGGAAAGCAGAGCTCGTCCATGGGCTGTCCGAGGCTTTGTCGCCAAGTCCTGACTTAGGAGACAGAGCAGAAAGAAGTGGGAGTAACGGGTATCGTGCGAAGGTAGCGGCGAGAAAACAGTTGATGAGAGGGGGAAAAGGTAGGCTATGATATGTACCTCAGGGAAGAAGAGGTGGCAATTGCGGGAGCTCCAGTGGGTGAGTCCTCAGGGTCCTGGCGGTGTAGGCGGGGCCTTTGTCTGGCCATAAGTTGAATGACAACGAGAGCTTATCGTGGAGGGCTCGCTTGTCAGTCGATGCCGTTCAACACGCCATTCGAAAAGGGATGCCAAAGCCGGGTGGGAAGGCGAGACTGTTTCGATTGTTGGTGCGGTGGGATGGATGTACTAAGAGGCTCCTAGCAGACTGACCAAGAAGCGAAACCCAGAAAATCGAATGCTGAAAGGGTGTATATCGAAGAGATAGGACCAGAAGCTCTCAGGGGCACAAAAACGAGAAATCAAAAGGGATTGGGGAAGATGGAGACAGTTGTAGTTGTAAGGAGAAGGTGATGATGGATGATGAGTTGAGGATGGGAGTTGACGTGGTTGCGGTTGGTGACGCCGGCCTGAGGAAGCAAGTCCGGGGAGCGCCAGACAGCAGAAGCGCAACCGCAACTGCACACACACACACACACAGAGCGCCTATCTAGGTGAAAAGGGGCATGCTCAGACTTATAATCTGAGCACGTTGTATTCGGCGTGAATATTTAGGGTAATGTATTCGTATTTAGAGATGTACCCCTACCAGAAGTTCCATACTAGAAATAGGACTAGCAACGAAACTCTATTCGATAATAAAAGGTCTGTCACGAGACCACCATCTCATTGTGATTTTCAGGAAATTTGTATGCAGTCTGATCTTCTAGATATATGAATCAAAATGTACACGGAATAAAATGTTACCCAGATTTGGTCCACCTCGTTGAGGGTTCTCGTACCACTGCAGTGACTCGTATTGCTCTCTACCTACATAGAGCTTGTAGCGGACAATGTGAGACAAGCTGAATCACCACAACTGAAATTATGAGCTTCTTAGATGGTAATAGTGCTATCAGAAACAAAAGCAATTGTAAAACTACCGCCGAGGAAATGGTTCTCATAGGTCACGCATCCTAATCACCAGTAAAACAGAGTTAATCATATACCTTCGAACCAACGGCTTGGTTACCTGCGAGGATACCTGCCAGATAATTCCGGGGGGTTCGTTCCCCCAGATTCAGATACGTCAACAGGTCCAATATTGTGCTGTCAGAGTTGGTCATTCCCATCAACTACAACTGAGAGTCTGCTACTGTAGGATAAGCACGAAAGCTGCAACCGGCCCTAATCACACAGCCAGAGCTTCAAGGGCGCACGGACGCGCCCTGAAGTGGAGTGAGGAAGATTGAGCTCTTTCCTCATTGTTTATCTCCTCAGATCATCAGTTATGAACTTGCGGCTCTGTGAGGCAGTCGGAAGGGTCATTTTGGAGATTCGCAGGAAGGCTGGGTGCAAAGTTTGCTTTGTTGGCGAATACTTGAATCGCGAGAACCTAGGTTAGTCCAGATTAGTGGATATACAACATATCTGTGCCAGAACGGCAAATAGCCTTATGCCATCCCTGCTGTAGAGATCTTGGTAAGGAGCAAACAGGATGCCGAACCTATGGATGTCGGGAGGGAGGGCTGCGACTGGGGCTTTTTTCCCTTCGGGCGTGATCTCATTGCCACCGGAATGATCGTTTCGCTGGGGGTAAAAGCCTGATCGAGTCGACATTTGTTCCTATGAGGGGAACAATTTTGAAATTGATGTAGTTTTCATGTCACCGATGGATGATGGTGGCATGTAGACCATCTTGTTCATGAGGGGAAGGGGAAGGGGAAGGGGAAGGATGCATGAAAACCGTGGATCACTCAAACAATGCCCCTTATGCTTGCTGGAGCCTCGAGACGGTGCAAGGTTAGTCCCCAATGACATGGTTACGTCGCTATTCATTCAAGTAGCTTATGGTGTGAGTCCATATGTATTTCGCGTTGAACTTCCTTGGAGTTAGGCCCACTCCGTTATCGGTGCGATGGCTTATCGCCGACTCCGTATTGTACCTCGGTCGGAAACATCGCAAATGATCATAATCACCTTAAGAAGACTTTCAATGACCTCGTATCAAGTTGGTGATTCGGATGAGCATTTTTAGCTGAACGTTGGATAACGAGTATGCTGTTCACTAGAAGCGGAACCCAAGTCCAAGTCATCTTCTCGAAATGTGAACCGCGTCCGGTGGTGCTGCATCAAAGTCTCCGCGGTTGGCAGGAGAGAAGCCGAATATTAGAGCATAGGGAACTTGACTTCCTTTATTTGGATTTGCTCCTACAATTCAAATGAAGAGGGATGATAGATCTGCCGAGGTAATAACCTTTACGAGAATAGTTGAGGTCGAAAGAGCCAGCGTTGAAACGGAGTGGATTGTAGACATCCATCTGTGCCTAGAGACGGTGACGTAGGACGCTTATCAAAGAGGAGACCATGCTGCCTCGAAAGAGATGGATCATTATTATCATCTATATAGAGGTATTAAGGAGGGACAGTTGGACTGATGTTCCCTCATATTCCCAAGCTTTGTATGCGAATATTATCCTTGCAGACGGCAGAAGATTGACTGGATGTTTCTCCGTCCCCTTTTCCGCCAGCCAACTGCTCTAAGATCAATGAGGTGATTCTCCGATTCACACCGATCGCCATCTTTGTCTTTTCTTCCCCTCTTCTTGTCATTCTCAACTCTTGCTCCCTCTGGAAAACTTTGCCTACTACATCAACGATCAACTCCTTCATATTGAGACTGCGACAATACATCAAAGAAAAACCAGGCTAAAGAGAGGGTTTTCAGGAGAGATATATAACATTCTTCCATCCTGCGTGGCCATCAGTTCTCTTCTTCCTGCTACTCAATAAATTTCTTCTTCCCCGCCTCCCCCACGCCGCCTGACTAAACAATCCAGTCCGCCCGCATTCATCCATCCTCGCTACATTCTCTAGTCCGCAACCTAAAACCATCCTCTTCCGGTTTACTCCCATCGATTTGCCTCTCTTGCGCAACTTATAGCCTGCTCGCCTCCCGCGCGATCATTCATCACCGCATATCGAATTCTCGGATTGCAATCATGACGGACATGGTCGGAGGACAGAGCGACGATGTCCACCAGGTCCCGCCTCCTCTTCCACCGGCTCCTATGGAGAACTACACCTTTCCTGAACATCGTTTGAAGCGCAAGATGGACGACCCGGAGAAGACCCCTTTGCTTCTTGTGGCTTGCGGTTCCTTCTCCCCTATCACGTATTTGCATCTTCGCATGTTTGAAATGGCTGCCGATTACGTCAAATTCAGCACGGACTTTGAACTCATCGGTGGATATCTCTCACCCGTCTCAGACGCGTATCGAAAGGCTGGTCTAGCCAGTGCGGAACATCGGTATGAAAACTAGCGGCTAATTTATCCGCTTGTCCAGATTGCTGACGCATGGCCTCTTATGACTCATCAGGGTTGCAATGTGCCAACTTGCGGTTGATCAAACATCGAATTGGTTGATGGTTGATACATGGGAGCCGATGCAGAAGGAGTATCAGCCAACTGCCGTTGTGCTTGATCATTTCGACCATGAGATCAATGTTGTACGGGAGGGTATTGATGCTGGAAATGGTACCCGGAAGCCCGTCCGGGTGGCCTTGCTTGCAGGCGCTGATCTCATCCACACCATGTCAACACCTGGCGTATGGAGTGAGAAGGATCTGGACCATATTTTGGGCAAATACGGTGTATGTTCAAATATAACGGACCTTTTTACTCGGGTTGATTCAGCTCACAGTCCTTTAGTCTTTCATCGTGGAACGCAGCGGCACCGATATCGACGAGGCTTTGGCAGCCTTGCAACCATGGAAGGACAACATCTACGTGATCCAACAACTCATCCAAAACGATGTCAGCAGTACCAAGATTCGACTTTTCTTGCGACGCGAGATGAGCGTGCGCTATCTCATTCCTGTCCCAGTCATCCACTACATCGAACAGCACCATCTGTACGAGGACGACAGCACAACAGCCGCCTCATCCTCGGCCGATAAAGGGAAGGAACCTTCACAGCCAGAGAAGTCAGGCTGAACTGCTAGGAATGCTCCAAGATATTGCCACATTTGTACTTTTATGGACCCTCCAGAACTTGAGCCACACTGAGATGCCAGCGACCGCGTGAAGCAAAGGGATGGCTTACTTGGTGACTTGACTTAATCACTTTGAACGCCGATAAAGGGGTCTCCTCCCGCATCTGTGTTCTGGTATCCCGTCATCCCTATTGCATGGTCGCGCGCACCCGCCCTCCGTCCCATTCGCGGCGCATGGATGAAACGGCAATGAGTTCCTAAAAGCCAATCGCTCGGGAACCCCGGTATCGAATTCAGCATCAATGATCTTTATTCACGAGCATCGATGGCAGACCGCAGCACTGCACAGGGCCCCGCCCCAGCCATTCGTGGGCCGGTGGCTCTAACAAAACGACGCTCGCTGGACCAGTTGTTTCGAGAGACCGGTTTCGGCATTTCACTTTGCGCAAAGAACATGATATAGATTCTAGTTGCTTGTCTTATACCTCGTTTGAATGAACATAGACGAATGTAGAATTAATCAAATCGCAAACTCATTACTGTTATGATCTGCTAACACACCTGTCGGTTTTGATGCAAAACGGCCTTGGCCTACGTGCGCCCACTCCATGAAAATACCAATCACGAGTCGCCCAAAGCGCAAGACATAGTGGCGTATGCATGGCTTGCATGCAGGGTCTCGCTTTAGCATGTGATCAGACGCATAATATTCGGTGATATGCATAGAACAAAAACAGTTCTACCAAACAACAATTCATAGAGCGACGTATTGCATAATTGATAGAAAGCAAAAACATCAGCTGGCATTCAGTCGTTAAGATCGTCTATATGTACGTATACAAGTCCCGTACTTAGGAGGGTAAGTGGAACGAGAATCAATTCAACCACAGTCGCCCCAGACTTCCTCCGCCTCTACAACGCCAACACACTCCTCGGGATTCGCGTCGTGCATTACAGCAACTACCTTCACGCGGGAACCGCATGCAGAATTAGCTTTCACAACGCGGCGGCGGACTTCATCGACGGTGCTGGCACTCGAGACACGGAGCCAGTCATTCCGGGTTACGGAGAAGGGGAGACCCAGGGCAGCTAAGGCGGAGGCGCTCATGTCGATGTTACTGCTCTGTGAGAGGGAGCGGATATGGCTTGGTGGGATGAGCTCCGACGGGGAGAGGGCGACCCACGACTTGGCGTTGGGGTGCTGGATTGCTGTGAGCAAGACATCAAGAAGACGGACCTCGTCTGCTGCGGAGACGGTAGGGATCTGGTCTAGTGGTACGAGTAGGTCTGTGATAAGGCGTTGTTGGCGGCTAGCTGGTCTCTGGAATGAGACGATCTCTGGGGAGGCGGTTGATCCGCTCTGAATGTAGTCTGTTGAAATAGACGTTGTCGACATGCTGGAAGGTGTCAGGACGGCCGCGGCGGAGGCAGCCCCGATGGCGCCGCCGGGATGAAAGCCCTTGAAGACCTCCGCGGGACCTCTACCAGGTGTATTATGTAGTCGTCGTGCTGTGGCGATAGCCAATGCGTCTCCCAACGCCAGCGCTACTGTCGTCGACGAAGTCGGAGCGCGGACACCGAGGGAGGACTCTTCATCCTCATGGATCGGAGCGGGGAGGAGGATACCCATGTCGGATGAATGAAAGGACAGGATCGGACAGGTATCCGGATGCATATGCGACGTGACGGCAATAACGGGTACAGTCGAGGGAATATGCGGCAGCAGAAGTAAAAGCTCCGGCGTACGGCCGGAGAACGAAATCACCAAAAGGGTATCATGCTGCATGTGATGTTAGTAGTCCATTATACTTTCACACGTAAAATCTGCAAAAAAAGCCGTGAATATCCGTACCGGTCGAATCATCCCCAAATCGCCATGCAATGCTTCCGTCGGATGCAAAAATGCGCTGTAGATACCCATGCTATTCATCGTCGCCTCCAGCTTCTGTCCAATCTTGCCGCTCTTGCCCACGCCGCAGACGACCAATTTCCCGCCATTTCGGACGGTGCGGACGATCTGACTGACGGCCCGCGCAAGGCTCTCCTGCGCTAGCCGGTTCGTCTGGTAGATCTGCTCCAGGTTGGCGAGGGCCGCACGCTCTGTGGATATGACATGAATGGCTGTTGTTACCGCAGCGGTATCCTGGTGCATGGATGGGAGTCCATCCACCAGATCTGGAGGAGTCATGGGCAGGAGAGAGAAGCCATCGAGAACGGTGGTGGCGGACATCGTGGGAGGCGATAATGGCGTTCGGGGCTGTCGCAGCTTGGGGTGCCCCATGCTGTTCAATGGCCCATTATCGAAGGAGTGGACTGACGGGCGAGGATCTATCCGAAAAAAAAGATACCCCCTAGATCGCCATTCCCAAACGACGAGGGGTTTGAAAAAGAAAATAAATAGTTGCCGAGGAGGAGAAATTCTCTGGTAACAAGCGGGGGGAGGGGAGGAAAGTGGAGGAAGAAGCCTTGGCCGCAGGGGGTTTGCTATCAGTATCTGGTCATCTCGGAGATGAATGTGGCCGAAGAGACGAAACTAGCGACGTTATGATCTTGAATCAATAACAATAATAATACTAATAATCTAAGCCATCGTCAGACTGGCCCCTTTTTTGGGGTTGTTGCGGCGCATGTATGTCCCATCTCGGCGCGGGATTGGACGAATAATCTTCGGAGGCGAAACAGCGGGAAGAGAGAGAAAGCACTAAGCACCAAGACGCAATCGTCTCCTCCACCATCGCCATATCTGACTGTTCTGTCGATCAGTCCCGATTTGTAAGAGTCATGGAGGAGTAGGTTCCAGAACGAAGGTTACATTGATGTATTTTGGTAGTAGAACAGATAATACATTCAGAGATAAGAGTTGTACCAGAGTAAATAATACATTGCCGGAGAATTAACCTTCTATACCACAAGCATATAATACAGAAACAGTTCACTTCGTCAAGGGCTTGATTCCCTTGTGAATCGCTGCAATCCCACCAGTGAGATTCTCGTATCCTCGGCCGGGAATCATGAATCCAGCCTTCTGAATCATACCTCGGAACTCTTCCTGGCTAGGGAACTTCTCAATGCTCTCGACAAGGTACTGGTAGCTATCCCGGTCGCCGGCGACAATCTGACCGATGAGTGGAATAGCGCTGAAGCTCCACTGCTTGTAGATAGCATTGAAGAGACTGTTGTCCACCTTGCTAAACTCCATGCATGCAAAGACACCACCAGGCTTCAGTACTCGGAACGCCTCCTCCAGCGCAGCCTGCTTATCTGTGAAGTTACGGATGCCGAAGACAACTGTATACAGGTCCACCGAGTCGTCTGGGATACTTGGCATGTGTTGCGCGTTGGCCTCCATGAAGGACAGTCGGGGAGTATTATAGTAGGGCGTGTCGATGCTGCGCTTCTTGCCCTCCGCCAGCATGTCGGGGTTTATATCGGCGATAGTTACCCGTGTCTGGTGGTCGTTGTTGATGTTTGTGGCGTGGTCAAGCATGCGGAATGCGATGTCGCCAGTCCCGCCAGCGATATCGAGGATATTCCAGCCTTTGCCGGTGGTGTCATTGTCGCGAGATGGCAGCGCGGACCCGGGGTTCAGAGATCGTACAAAGTGGTCTTTCCACAGACGATGGATTCCGAGGGACATGAAATCGTTCATGGTGTCGTAGGAAGCTGCAACGGAGCTAAACACCGTCCGTACTGAAGCGCCTTGTTAGCATGCATCTTCTGCCTGGGGGTTACTCCGCAAAAATACAAATGGAAGCACAATGCATGACATACCCATAGATTCTTTCTGAGATTCGGGGACATTCTTGAAGCCGAAATGGGTCATCTGGTCATCGTGGTTCGATTTGCTATCTTGTACTCGCTGCGAGCAGGAGAAGCATCGGTACTGGCTCTGGGGAATTGTCACCCTTCGCTTTGCACTGTAGTGCAGACTCCTCCATAATGACCGGGATGACATGTTGTGATGATATTCAAAGAATTGGACCCCAGATGTGGGTTGAAGTGAAATTCTGAAGCCAAAAATGATGTTGATGGTGTTACCCGGCCAGAGCAGAGCTCCGAACACTGTCGGGCCACTTTTTCTGCCGGCCGGACTCTCTCGCCGCTCTTATCACCCATCTCCTCTCCTTGAGCGACCATTTTTCAGGAAAATAAACCTGTTAAGTGGAATTACCGGGAATGCTAGCTAAAATAACCACTTCGATATTGGACTCTAGTCATAAGGGATAGGTGGCTTAAATTGCAGGCTTTCTGTCAAAAGCAGCTCACCAAATGACCAAATGGAGATGAACAGTCGGCGGAAGAAACGTGCTAGTACAGCTTCTACGATCAGCTTCTTCGAACCGGATACAATCGATACGGCTATCTCATTTCTGTACTGAGTGGGCCTGATGTTCCGCCCATCTAGTGCACGAGGCTAACCTGGCTATACTTTGTAAGCTGCTATAAGCTGCTAGTCCCTCACCTTCTGATCCCAAAGACTCCGCACTGTCACCCTCCGCACCCAATCATCTGTGACATTCCCTTCCTGAACTACAAAGGAAACCTCCTTTTGAACCCCCGGAAGCAGTACAAAGGCATTCCCTTCAAAGTATCCCACTGCACCCGCCGGGTAGTCGAGCCAGGTGTAAAGGGAAACCCCTCCCGTAGCCTGAACCGTAAATTTCTTGCTTTCCGGGTTGTATGAAAGCTCGAGCTTTGGGTCCTTCAAGGCGAGGTCTTTGGGAAAGACTGGCGTGAAATGGTTCTGGTGGACAAATGCCTTTTTACTACTGGCGTTTGGAAGACGTCCCTCGCCAGAAAGAGACAGGATGAGAATGGAGTCTTTCAGATCCGGCAGAGAAAGCTCAGAGATATTGGTGGTGTAAATGTTGGTCATGTTAAGGGCACCGACGGTGAAGTTGACAGTTTCGGGCGTGCCAGCATTGTTAGCAACGGACTTGCCCGACAGATCAACCCAGGTCAGGTTCACGGTGCCCTGCGCAGGCTCCCACAAGTCGGATGTCACATACACCTCCAAGCGACCGGTGGTGTAGTTCCAAAAAGGCGACACAATAATAGGCTGATAGATGTCTCTGGCCACATAATGAAGAACCTTCCACCGGCCATCGTACTCGATTCCCGCCCAAGTCGGGGCTTGCCAGATGTCCTCTAGCTGCCAGTACAGCGACCCTAGCTGACGCTCTGGCATTCCGCTGCCTCGGCGGTAGAACTGAATCTGGGACTTGTACATATCGGCTTGGAAGAGTTGCGTTGCATGGCACCAGGCGCTGAAGTTGGCAACAGAGTCGGATTTGCTGGGTATTGGATAGTGTGCTTCCACGCCCATCGTCATTTCACCCATTCCTTTGGACGAATTCTTGAAGTTGTCAGTGAATAAGCCTCCTGCAGTGTAGTGATGGTTGCGGAGCATCACCACACTGCTGTTGAAGTGAAGGTCTTCGGGGTCAACAGCTTGCTGCCATGTCTGCAAACTAGGCATACTGTGGAAACCGAATTCATTCGCAAACCGACCCACGGGATAGTGATTATAATCGAAGGAGACACTCGTGTCATAGTTATAGTAGTCAGTGTCGCCATAGTATGAGCCCGGGGTAGTATTCGAGTACCTTTCTGCCATAGGCACAGGCGCAGAGAGATTGACATACAAGTACCCTTCAGTTGTGCTGCTGGGGCTGTATGTGATCGACCGTGTGTTCTCGTACACGAGGGGCAAAATCAGACTGATATATAACTTTTCGTACTCCCCAACGTACTTGGAATACCCCGTAGGATCCGCTCTTTTGACCATTGGAAGCATCAAGCTCTCGATTTCATTACCGCCGGCCCACAGAGCTAGGGACGGGTGGTGGTTTACTCGACGGACATTGTATACCACCTCGGCTGCAACATTTTCCAAAAATGCATCATTAACGGGGTAAAGTGCGTCACTGAACTGAAACTCGCTCCAGAGCAAGATTCCCTTTTCATCGGCGAGGTCATAGATAAAGTCGTGGAGATATGCACCAGAGGCCCAAACACGAAGCATGTTCTGGTTTCCCGCCGTTACTGCATCAAACAATCGTGCCATTCTAGCTTGCGTCACCCGCGGCCAGAAGGCGTCCGGAGGAATAATGTTGGACCCTTTTGCATAGAACGCGTGTCCATTGATCTCAAAGTGCCAATTGGCGCCAGGTGCAATCCCCTGGGCCAGCTGGTCATCAGTGATATTCCTTTGGTTAAGGAAGACGGTACGGAAACCGGTTCTTTTGGTGACCTTGGCCAGGGTCTTTTTCTTATCATTCTGCACAGTGACGGTCACGTTGTACAAGCTCTGTTCGCCCATGCCACTGGGCCACCATAGTTTCGGAGCATCGCCGTCGACGATCGTGGTCCCTGTAATGGATCTTCCGGACACCGTAACGTTTCCAAGGAGTCCTGAAGAAAGGACTGATCCCGTCGCAGCGTCTTTGATCTCAATCGACATAGAGGGTTTACATGGTACAGGACCTAAGAAGTCGATACTCGCATTGACAATCCATGGTTGGCTCTGGTCAGGGGGAAGATAATTGATCTGGCCTTGTCGGTAGATGTCTAGGTCAGTGTTGAGAACGTAGAGTTCACCGTGGTTGTTTTGAACAATGTATGCGGGTTTCCATGGTCCAGCTGGTGCAAAAGCAGGTCCCCAATCCCATCCAAAGTCCGATTGTTCTTTGCGGATAAACCAGCGGTTTGGATACTCGTTGGTAATTTGTACACCAGGAGGCCATTCTGTAAAAGCATGAGTTTCAATGCACAACAAATCAGGAATGACAGGATTGTTGCTGGGATCCCAGACCTTCCGCATCGGGGCTTTGTGCAATCGCATTTGCAATATTTGGGGCGCTCCCGAAATTGATCCTAAGCACTGGATCTTGTTTACAGTCTTTCAAGATCTGGGATACGTCGAAATGGTATTGCCGGAACTGGTTATCTGTTGAACCAACGTGCTGGTCGCAGAAGGTGATGGTTGCAAAAGTGTCCAGTCCATCAAAGACAAGCCATGTGGATTCGAAACTTTCAAGGCTGTGAAGCATCAGCGGTCAAACGATCAGATAAGAAGTCTTGTAGAGCTTTCTCAGCGGGTACTCACAGGCCTTTGATCGGGTTGCTGGTATACGTCCAATTGGCATCAGCAACCCAACGAAGGTTGAAGTCATTGAGGCCGTGATATCTGCAAAGGGGTGTTAGATTAGGATTTACTTGCATCCAACACAAGTCAAAACACGCACGGATCATCTACACATATTGTTAGATCGTGCAACTTCAATGTGAAGAGTCCCCATACCGATGACACCTGCCTCAAACAGGTCCAGATGCACTTGAGACGGAAGATGACCTGGCACCGTCCTATTCAAGGCTGTGCTGCTGAGAGTCCAACCATCTCCACTCAAGTCCACGACATGCTGACCGGCAACCGAGGGTAAACGGGGCGTAAGCAATGCTAATACTGTCTCGGCTTTTACATGCATGACGAGTAAACTGTGCTCAAGTCCTCAGCCATTTAAAGACGAAGCGACTCCACGATAGATTCCTTGATCTTGGGCTCGAAATAAAGGCAGCTTTTATAGAATCCAGCGGAGACAGTCTCTCGGCATTCAATCCGATATCAATTGTATCGAACAAGCATTCAGCCACCGGAAACTACCTGCTCTTGCGATGACGACAGGTCGATCAGTACCAGGAGGGGAAGACGGTGCTCGGCCCGTGTTGAATCAGGTAGAAAGGATGAATTGGAGAATCCAGAAATGATGTTTGTTTGAACAGTCTGATCAGCCCATCGATGCAACGGTATTTAATACAATGATGCAACCGTGGTCTGCAATGTAACCAGTAGATGGGCCAGCCTGGGAGAATCTCAGCAAGCGGGGAAGAGAGGAGAAGATCGGCGCTGTAGGGGTGAAGGAGGCAAGGAGTTTGTCCCAGAGAGCGAAGACTGCGAGACTCTTCTCTTACAGCTAGCATACTGGGAGTACTTGGAAGTCTTTAATACTTACCGGTGAGATGCAACGACGAGCCTCCTTGAGAGAAGAGAATGGTCCAAGTCAAGGGATAGTTCGGCTGACATGACACAAGACCCAGAGGAGAAAACAAGCGAGGAGAGGTTATTACTTTTGCTACCATCGACGTGCCATAAGTCAATATTTAACATGTTAACCCCGAGCTAGCATAAGCCTAACCTGGGCTTACACTATTATTTTCCGGAATGGAAGGATAAGGATCGTAAAGCAGGATGGTTTAGCAGGAACGTCAGCGTCACTATATATATATATATATATATATGCGGATCTGACAACGTCCAGGACGTTCATAACAAGCCGATAACCAACACAACATACCGATAGCGATAGATGCCTTTTTCTCTGCTTCCTATACACAAGATAAGTCTACCGATAACAATTTCATACATGGAGCCTAGCCATGGGTAAGCGTTCCCCAGGGTTCCACCCTCTGAAGGCAACAGATGCCGTTTGAAACCAAACCAGAGCATTGAGACCGCCGAAGACCTACTGAAGACATATGTAAAGAGAGCTGCAGGAACAAGTCTCATTGACTACATTGATAGATATATTCAACCCATTTCATACCACTTATTGTTGTCAGTCGCAGACTGTTACTAATTGACTATCGCCAAAGCCACGGCTAAGTGCGGGGATGGTATGACGTTGGGGCCGACGCCAACCGAGTCCTCCGCATTTCCCCAGAATCATAAGAAATCAACACCTGTCGGTCCCTGAATCTGAAAAGGGTATTGTGATTCTTCTTCCGTCTCCATCAATGCGCTTTTGCTACATTTCAAACTTTCAATCATGTCGTTAAATTTTCTGGCCCGGTTACCGCGGCCGGCGCGCAGCCAGCGGACTCTCCTCCCTTCCGTCAAGCGATGGGGCAGTTCCATCTCCCAGCGGCCAGGATCGGATAGGTATTTGGCACACTCTCACGTTCAATAGGATAGACACGAAGATGTCTAACGGAAATATGTCAATAGGGTCCGCTTCCCCGGTGCCGTCAACAGCAAATTCACCACGCAGATGGCCTTTATCAACCCTTCCGAGACGTCGAGTATCCCTACCTACCGAGTGATGAACTCCGACGGAGTGATGCTGGAGAAAGACCGGAAATCACTCAATGTGTCAAACGAGGAGATATTGACCTGGTACAAGAACATGCTCACTGGTGAGATACTATGCTCGTGTATTGATTGGACGGTCACTGATGAAACCTAGTGAGCGTGATGGACGTGATCATGTTCGAGGCCCAGAGGCAAGGGCGTCTCAGCTTCTATATGGTACGAGCACTCAGCCCGAATAGCCAGCTACTCTAACACCGGCGCAGGTTTCCGCAGGAGAAGAGGGCATCAGCGTAGGCTCCGCAGCCGCCCTGACCCCGGACGACGTCGTCTTCGCCCAATACCGCGAAGCAGGCGTCTTCCAACAACGCGGCTTCACCCTCAAAGACTTCATGGGCCAACTGTTCGCCAACCGCAACGACAACGGCAGAGGCCGCAATATGCCGGTTCACTACGGCTCCAACTATCCCCGCACTGTAAGCACCCGCCCCCCAATTTGTCATTTATGACCATTTCACATAACATGCAAAGCACACCATCTCCTCCCCACTCGCAACCCAGATCCCCCAAGCCTCCGGCGCCGCCTACGCCCTGAAACTCCAAGCCCTCCAAAACCCCGACACCCCGCCCCGAATCGTAGCCTGCTACTTCGGCGAGGGCGCTGCAAGCGAAGGCGACTTTCACGCCGGCCTGAACATCGCCGCCACTCGCTCCTGCCCCGTCGTCTTCATCTGCCGCAACAACGGCTACGCCATCTCCACCCCGACACTGGAACAGTACCGCGGCGACGGCATCGCCAGTCGCGGCGTGGGCTACGGCATCGACACGATCCGCGTCGACGGCAACGACATCTTCGCCGTGTACGAGGCGATGCGGGAAGCACGCCGCATTGCGCTCACGGACGGCGGCCGTCCCGTCCTTATCGAGGCAATGAGCTACCGTGTCTCGCACCATAGCACCAGCGACGATAGCTTCGCGTACAGGGCGCGGGTGGAGGTTGAGGACTGGAAACGCCGGGACAATCCGATCATTCGACTGCGGAAGTGGTTGGAGAATGAAGGGCTATGGAATGAGGATATGGAGCAGGAGACGCGCGATCAGCTGCGCAAGGCTGTTCTGAAAGAATTTGGGGATGCGGAGCGTGAGAAGAAGCCTCCCATTCGGGCGGCATTCGAGGATGTGTATGATGAGTTGACGGAGGAAGCGCAGGAGCAGATGAAGGAGCTCAAGCGTATCCTGGAGACGTATCCCGAGGAGTACGATCTCCGTCAATACGAAGATGGCATTAAAGGATTGTAAACCTTGGACTGGTGGCATATTGTTTCCTTTGACATATAGATCTGAGATACCCGCAGTGGGTAATATGATTGATGAACATGATACAAGTGCCTTACTACAAGTTTCGAAGATCATAGCGCAGAGCATGCGTCCTCAAACTGGTTCTGGAAATTTCAGAGAGTAATCATATTGAGGTATCATAAGAATGGGGTAAGCGCAACGCACTTAAAACATACAAGAAGAAAAAGAAAAATCCATACACCGCTAAGCTTTTTATACTGTACAATCGACATTCAATAGTCCGAAGAAGAAGTGGACAATGCCATCAACCGAGTACCACAGGACTACCATAATCGTCTCACCATGCCAGGGGCAACCTATCCTATAGACATGTTAAACCTCCACAGTCGTAGCAAGCGCCTGCTGTGCAAGTTTCTTATTGCGCTTGAACAAGGCAGCGAGCTTTTTATCAATAGCATCTAGTTCCTTTCGCGAGCCTTCAAGGTCCTTCTGAGACTTGAGAGCAAAGGAACGCAGCTCCTCATCAGTCATGCCAACAACATCGTCGAGGTCTGGAATAGTGCCCATAACCACACCAGCAGCTCCAAGCATATGTTTTGCAGTAGCAGCTGCAAAAGACCGGACGGAAGCTGCCGTCGCATTGGCCAATTCGGCAGTGCTCGCAATAGCCCAGTTATGGCTCCGAGTGCTGTCCGCCTCCATAGTCGACAGGACGTTTGGCGGAGCAGAGGCAGTTGACGAGAGAGATGCATCGGCGGCCGGCGGTGATCCAGAATGTGCTGCAGATGAAAGATTCGCTGTAGTCTCATCTACCCAGCAAATGTTGAAGTTCTCGGGCGTGGCGAAGAGCGCATCCAAACCTCCACCACGATTGGTCACATCGGGTTCTGTAATAAATGCCGCCGGGTATTCCTGGAAAGAATCGATTGCCCATCCAATGCTCTTTTCCAAGGCAAGATATCTGTCTTCTTCCTCAGGCGACAGGTGATGGAGGACACAACCGCGAGGCGTGATGAGGCAGCGGTCCTTCAGTTGGCTAGAAGAAGAATGGAGACGGACAGGCTCCCCACGAAGCAAGGCTTTTCGGTGCTCCTCGGTCAACTCGATAGGCTGCTTCAAAAGTTCGTAATCGTCAGATGTACATTTCATGTCAAAGCGCTGACTGAGATTCGAGGGATTGAAGAGAGGGTGATTGTTTAGATCCAACTGGCCAGCCTTGTGCAGCTGAGCAAGCAAGACCTGCAATGGCGAAGTCCGTTCCAGAAACAGATCTTTAATCGAGACGCCGTTTTGTTCGGAATCCTTTATCAGCTGTTCCAGCGTGTTCTTCGAGCGCCATGGCTCTGCTGGCTTCTTCTCGGATACGGGTTGCTTCTCTTCGATATGGGGCTTTGGAGGCTTCTCCTGCTTATTCTTCTTCGCCTCCTCAAGCTTCGGTTCAACCTTCTCAGCCACATCTTGAGGGCTGGGCTGACTGACTTTTGTGGGCTCAGGCGTATTGTCCGTGCTCGTGTTGGATGCTTCAGCATTGCTTGTCGGAGTCTTCTTGGTCTTGCGTTTCCTGCCGATGATGGGGGCTTGAACTGGTTCCTCCGGGGCCGCCGAAACCTCCTGTTTCTTAGCCTCGGCTTCCTTTGCCTTTTGCCGGCGTTCTTTCTTGGCTTGGCTCTTAGTGATGGAACGCACAGGTGCAGAACCAATCCTAGAGGAAGCGGGAGGAGAATTGGCACGAGACGCGGACGCAGAGGTGTACAGATCCGCTTCGGAGCCCAAATCACCGGGAGTGTCGGGTCGACTGAGCGAAGAAATGCTTGGCCGTCTGGAACGTGTCTTCAGAGTTGTCGGGAGAGAAGGGGCAAACTGAGAGGTGGAAGCGGGAGGCGGTGTCTCGGTCTTTGGGGTGTCGACCACGCGAAGAACCCGCGGCTGTCGAGGAGCCGACGAGTCCGAAGCCCGGGAGACACCCGTCATAGGAGTATTTGGCCTTGACCCGACCGCAGAAACGGGAGCTGCAACATAGCTCGGAGGAGCAATCTGGGCGGGAGATTCTGCTTTCGAAGTCGGAGTTTCTTGGGGCTGAGCTGGCGTGAAGTGTAGATCAAGCTTCATAGGCTTGGCCTTCGTCGATGGTTTCTTGTTAGGATGACTATTGTTGGTATCTCCATCTTTCGCACTCGGTCTCCTATCATCTGAAGTTGCTGAGAGCTCGGCTTTTGCCTGTGACCGAGCTTTTTGCGCGGACTTTGGCACAGGCGAACCCAGGGAAATCTCCGAGATATTTTTGAACTTGCTAGAAGGAGGTACGCTTTCGGGAGTTTCTTGAGGCTCTGGAGACGGTCGCTGAGATTCAATATCGGAAAAGTTCTGGGATGGTGTTCCCGGCTTAGAACGTGCGATGTTGAGGCCAGGGGGTGGCATAGAAATCGATAGAGACGGGCTCGACGGATTCAAAGGACTTTGGAACAACGACGATGCCGGATGAGCGTGTGGCAAAGGGAGACCTGGGGGAAGTGTTGGGGTTCCGGCGCGAGCGGTCCCCTGGGTGTCACTGGGAAGATGAGATCGAAGGAGGAAGCCAAAGCTGTCGACGGGGCGCTTGTCCTTGAGCGGAGTCCCTAGAGGCGGGAAATCTTCGTCCACTACTTGCTCCGGTCAGTTCGCTGAAATGCAACCACGTGGGTGAAAAGATGGGTATCAGAAAAAATGAACGCGACATGATGCAGGCAGTCGACTCTCCAGAGCAAGGGCAGAAGCAGATCAGACAAGATATACGAAGAACTGTGGGCATGACGATTACACAAAAATTCCCCGGCTAGGTTGACCAGTCAGGCGCAGGGCAACGGTGTCTATATGAACAGTGATTGTGAGAATTTGACTTCAGATAGACGGCCCTGCTTCAGTTTACCAAAGTCAGGGCAGGGAGGTTAACGTACATGGAACCATGGCCAGACCGAGAGGACCTCACGACGCTGATAGATCAACCCAGCTTGGATGCAAAAGAAAGAAAAAGACAAAGTACGACAGCCACCAAGTCAATGTCGGCCAGAAGAAAATGAGATCTTCATGAAAATGCGACGTCACTCATCCGAGAGGATGCTGGTAATACGAGGAAAAACAGTAAAGAATAAAGGGAAGAAAATGACACATAAAGAACTCCGCCACAAGTATAACGCCAAAGGCATTCCGCCATAACTGCTTGCAATTTTCAGAGCCGATTGCCCAATGCTTCGTTGCAGGATGTGTATCAGATCGCAAAGCCAGAGGTCAGACTCGGGAATCAAAACAAGGCAAATTCATATCCTGCACCACGTGAAAAAACGAAGAGGGAAATATGATATCATGTCATGTAAGGGAATAAGAAAGAAAACCAAAGCTCAGGCATCACGAGGAGAAAACGACGTGTAGGAGGAAGAAGCAAATATGGTCATCACAACAACAAAGACACGAATATGCGAGGAGAGGAAGACTGGAGAGCGACAAAAGGGAGAACGGTAATCACCAGCGGTTGAAACCGCCTCCATACATCATGGAGTGATTGTACCCACCTTGACCCTGACTCCCATATAGCGCTTGCCCAGCAGTGGTATTTGCGCCGACCTGGTGCATCCTCGCCTGCAAAATACTCGGGTCCGCAAGATCAACTACACCGCCTCCACCGGAGGAAGTGTTAGCATGTCTGTGCTTCTTCCCCTTCTTCTTCTGCTTCTGTGGCCCAGCTTCGGAGAAAGTCCCCGTTTGGGAACCATAGAAAGAGTTGAGAAGGCCATTGGCAGGAGTCAGGGGAGGGGGGGTTTGGTGCTGTTGGAGAAAAGGAAACATGAACTCACGCTTTGCGGCCTCTTGCCCTTGCAATCCACCAGCATTTGTGCCACTTCGACCTCGCAACAACTCGCGCATCAACTCTGGGTTGGCTTCCTGCTTGCCGACATTGCCGCCCAAACCGAGGTTGGCATTTGTGGTAAACCCGTGACCTTGAGCAAACATGCCGCCTCCACTGATGGGAGGAGTACCAGCTGTCTTCAGACCGGGTGGTGGACCCTGAACCCCGCTAGTATAGAAGTTGTTGGCAAGTCCGTGCTGAGGGCTAGGGGCTGCCAAAGGGTTCGGCGTCCCGGACTGCATCAAACCAGCCTGCTGGCTGAGCATCCTGACGTTGGGAAGGTTCTTTGGATTGACATCATTGGTGAAAGAGAAACGCGAGGACTGACGGTTCTGGGCCTGTAGAGCGTTGAACTGCGCCATTTGCGACTGGAGGAGGCCTTGCCGAACTTGAGAGGCTTGATCCAGAACGGACGAACCCAATCCACTTTGCAAGGGATCCACCAGGCCAGCCTGCTGGCTGCCGGCTGACTTGAGCAGCATCAGTTGCTGTTGCTGAAGCGGGGTTAAGCTACGACCGCCGAGGTTGAGTCCCTGGAACTGGTGACTAGCGGCCGATACGGGTGACCCAATCGCAGAATTCGTCGTGGTACCCTGCTGAGACGGCGGCTGAATAGCACCATGGGAGTCACGACCTCCACGGCCTCTTGGTGGGTGAGCGTCATCTGGTTCACCACCGAGTTGCAAACTTCCACTTTCTCGGCTTTCTTCCTCGGCTGTAGCATTTTGAAGAAGCTCCTGTTCTCTCTTCGCGCGCTCCTGCTCCGCCTTCTCCCGCATTGCTCGACGTTTGACGCCGCCGTATGGGTCGATGAACGAAGGATGGTTCTCAATAAGAGCAACTTCTTCTGTAGAAAGACCGGCTGCGGAGAAGATGAACCTGAAATCCGGGGACTTGACCGCCTTGAGTATATTTTCGAGTAGGGGTGCGATGGGGTCCGGCGGCGCCTGGTCCGACGTTTGAGGAGTGGCGGGGCGTGCTTCCGAAGGCGCCGGCGTCTGGCGTCGCTCCTGCGACTGCTTCTCGATCTTCTTGACTTCCTCTACCCCCTGTGCAACCGTGGCATGCACTGGACGAGGACTCTGGGAAGCTTGGCTGCCCGCTAGACTGGCTCGCCTGGTGCGATTGATGACACTATCTTTGTTTGCCCAACTGGCCGACGAGGGGAGAGCAGATCCGTCTGGTTGTCGCATGCCAGTAGCATCATCCTTACTGGCCTGTCTGCGCATTGGCTGAGAGCTAGGTAGAGCCGAGGATCGAGCGACATGTGCAGGAATGGCGTGACTGGGTCCGCTGGGAATACCGTTGGGGCGCTGACTGGACAGTGTGTTCATCGAAGAAAGATCCTGTCGGCTATAACTATCACTATCATCGCCCGTCTCGTGCAGGAAAGTACAATTTCGATTATTGCACTGCTCATTGCGGAGAAACGATGAGCAATATTTGGTGGTCCCATATTGCGCCCTAAAATAGATCAGTCAGTTGAGAGTTGCAAATAACTGGATGAGAAACGAAAGGTTGGCCTACCTGAGTACACGGTCGCCGTTGGTAGATCCGTCCACGGCGGCGATACAGGTTGCAGCATCCGCCTTGGTTGCATATGTCACATAGACACCGATACCCTGGTTGGGATTGCCACCTGGTTTGGCCTTGCTGACGACAATTTTTTCGATCTCGCCGTATTGACCGAAATAATCCTTCCCGCGCAAAGTTTGAAGTAGTTGACTCTCGTCGCGTATTGTGGGGTTGAGGCCGATCACGTAAACCAAGTTTTTCTGTACGACCCTGACCCCCGCCAAATTCTTCCGGCTGGAAGCCTCGATTTCGCGCTTTTCAGCTTCCTTCTTTTTTGCGGCGGCAGCCTTTCGATGCTTCAACGCCAAGTCTGCTTTGAACCTAGTGTGAAAACGGAGCCGTTAGCGCCAAGAAATAGATATTATGGGCAAAGCGGAGGAAGCAAGTGTTGCCAAAATGCGAAAATGTAATACGTACTCGTCTGCATCAGGAACCTTGTATTGTATAGTGCTTTCATCATAGACACGCCTGCAGTTGGGGCATCGGCCCTCTTCGCTATGGGTCTTGATGTTGTTGTAGCAAAACTGGCAGATCTGTTCGGCCAACGGTTAGAATTTGCGCCAACGCACACCGTAAGGCAGCAAGGAGGGGAGCTATGCAAGGAGTAACACACCTGATAACCGCAAGGGCATGGCTTAAAGTTCTTGTCGGAAAGATCAAATTCTTCAATGCAGAGAGGGCTAAGGTCGAAGTTGTCAGCCAACCGCCGTATAACACCAGCGCTGGGAAAGCACTTCAAACATACCAGAACTCGTCGTCATCATCGATGACAGAATCTATTTGCGGGCGACTCGACATAGTGGCCGTCCTTGTGAGAGTGTACTAATTGAGTACGTATGTGCAGATGGATGCGAAACCCCAATACCTATAAGCCGAGACCCGGAGAGAAGGGGGAAGGTAAAAGAGGCGAAGAAACCGAGGAAAAAAATGGATCGGTCGCTGGAAGGACAGTAAAGCGATAAGAAAAATCCAGAGGACTCTAGACAAGAAAGCAAAGATGTCTGAGAAAGAGGAGAAAGAGAGGAAAGGAAACGTTGATTAGTGAGGAGCAGGACTTGCAGCAGCAACAGCAGGGGAAGAGAGAGTTTGAGGCGAAGAAAGAGAGAAACGAAGTTGGACGCGGAGCTGCCACATTGTGTTTGCCTTGTTTGGTCTGTTTGCATTTATTCTGCGGGTTATGTCAGCCTGCACGTGACTCCATGGATCCCAGCAACCTCGTCAGTCCTCTCCGGCCAGCTCCCTGTGGATGTCTCTGGTTGCTTGAACCGCCCCTCCAACGCCTCAATTTCCTCTCCGGATCCGCCATTGTCCTTCCACTATGGCCTCTGCTCGCTCCTTGATGCGACTGGGCACTGGCCGCTCGCTGGCATCGGCCGTGAGGTCATCCCAGACATGCCGTGCCTTCTCGTCGACCGTGCAGCTCGCCTCCAAAGTTCCCGAGCCTGAGAATATGCGCCAAGCGCACCGTCCCCGTATGCAATGGACTAAAAAGAGAGGCCGAGCTTTCAATGACTGACTTTGAGTATAGCCCAAGGAGCTCTTCGCGCACCGGTCGTCAACCCCGCCGACAAGTACCAGGATAAAGCCGAGAGCCTGCACAAGTACGGCCAATATGTCATGTCCTGCCTGCCCAAATACGTCCAGCAATTCTCTGTGTGGAAGGACGAGCTCACAATCTACGTTCCTCCCACCGGCATCATCCCTGTGATGAGCTTCCTGAAATACCACACGGCGGCCGAATTCACCCAGATCTCCGATATTACCGCCGTTGATTTCCCCACTCGTGACCAGCGCTTCGAGGTCGTCTACAACCTGCTCAGCGTCCGCTATAACTCCCGTATCCGTGTCAAGACCTATGCCGACGAGGCCAGCCCCGTGCCCAGTGTGACCAGTCTGTACGAAGGAGCTCTGTGGTACGAGCGTGAGGTCTACGACATGTTCGGTGTCTTCTTCAGCGGTCACCCCGATCTTCGTCGTATCATGACCGACTACGGTTTCGATGGACACCCTCTCCGCAAGGACTTCCCCTTGACCGGCTACACTGAGCTGCGCTACGATGAAGAGAAGAAGCGCATCGTCATTGAGCCCCTTGAGCTGACACAGGCTTTCCGGAACTTCGAGGGAGGCACCGCTGCTTGGGAGCCTGTTGGTTCTGGTGTTGACCGGAAACCTGACTCGGTATGTTTGGTAGCTAACCTCTTGTGAATCGATGAAAACTAATATGATCCAATATAGTTCAAGCTCCCCACCCCCAAGCCGGAGGAGAAGAAGGAGGATGAAAAGAAATAGAGCTTCAGAATGTATCCGTATTTCCCTTTCACATCGTTTGTATGTACATACCGCGTATACGTCGAGAATCTTTCGATTCAATGCTGTTGAACGTGGCACTCGTAGTACTCCGTAGGCGAATAATCCCAATTTAGACCCGCGCCATTGGATGCAGACATTGCGCAGCAAACCAGGTGAACCACAATCACAAATAACGAGAGTATCGATTAAAAGCCTTCGGCGATTTATAAAGCATATCCTATCTATAAAACATCAACTGCGTCAGAATCCTGTATGATGATGATGAAACCCAGCCGCAATCGAAAAGCATCGAATCCACATCTTGGCATTTATCCGCCGCAGAAAAAAGAATCTCCGCACCCGACCAACTTTCTACCATAACGTCCTACACCACATCTAATATCCACCCTCCCCAAGAGACGAGACAAAATGCCCAAGCGCAAATTCTCCGACCTAAATGACCGACCCTCCGGGCCCGTCGACATCAAACTCGCGCGCCTAACCGCCAAATTCGAAAACGGCGTGACCGCCTTATCGCGAGCACTCAAGACCGCCCGGGCCTTTGAGCGCCAGAAACTCGGCCGTCGAGAAAAGACCGCCAAGAGCGAGAATAAGCCCGAGGCGCTGACGAGAATCGAGGAGGAGATTAGGGTGATTAAGGTAGGTAATGCGATTGCGGTTGCTGTTTGCAACAGAGGCGCAGTGTGACTGATTGGCGCTGATGCTGACGGATGCGACAGAGTCTTAATTTCCAGGCCACGGCGGAGAAATACCTCTTCAAGCAGCTTATCAAGACGAAGCGGATTGCCGAGTCGCCTGTTTTTGTCAAGTTCAAGGAGCGGAAGAATATCTCCACGGAGGGGCCCCGGAGCACGGCTGAGGCGAATGTCACGGCTAGGCTTTACAAGTCGAATCCGGTGAAGAATGTCTTTCCGGGTATTATGGACGGAATTAGACAGTTACTTGGGTTGGAGGCTGCGCCGGCAGGGAAAAAGAGTGGCTCAGAACAGAAGAAGGGGTCCGTCGACCAACGCAAGAGTGAAAGCAAAGAGCCAGAGACATCGTTAGATGGAAGGTCAGAGCCGGAGGAAGGATCTGACGCAGACAGCCGAAAGACTGCGTCCAAGGCCGCTGCGAGATCCGCGAAGCCAGCTTCTGGTGAAGCAGACGGAGAAGAAGGAAGCGACGTCGACATGGACGACGCCGAGAGCGTAGACTACTCCCGCTTCGACGCACGGCTGGCCTCAGGCTCTGGTTCCGACAGCGATGGCGAAAGCGACGCCGAAGAAGCCTCACACTCGGACGACTCCAACAACCCAGCCCACTACTCCGACATCTCCCGCTCCCCCACCCCCGAACAACCCACGAAGAAATCCAAATCCAAAAAGGCCACCTCCACCCCAGCGACAAGTACAACCTTCCTCCCCTCTCTGACAATGGGAGGGTACTTCTCCGGCTCCGAGTCCGAGCCCGAAGACCTCGAGGGCGTCGCGGGCCCACCACGCCGAAAGAACAGAATGGGCCAGCAGGCTCGCCGTGCCCTCTGGGAGAAGAAGTACGGGAGCGGAGCGAACCATATCAAGAAACAAAAGGAGAACGAGTGGAGGAATAGGGACAGTGGCTGGGATACACGCCGGGGCGCTACGGATGGCACTGAGGGGCCGAGAGGGAAGCGTGGACTGGGTCAGGGACGACCCTGGCAGAGGGATGGCAACTCCACCGGTGGTGACCGGCCGCAGCGTGGTCCTCCCGGTGGCTCCAACAAAAAGAATGGCAAGGATGATAAGCCGTTGCATCCTTCTTGGGAGGCGGCCAGGAAGGCCAAGGAGCAGAAGTCCATGGCGGCGTTCCAGGGAAAGAAGGTTACCTTCGATTAGCTTGCATATTGTCTCTTCTCTTACGAATGAAAATACCCTGCGAAGGAATTTCTGGAATTGTTTGATGTACATATAGCATCGTTGATATGTTCAAATAGGTATCATGCGTGAAACGCGTGGCTAAAGCCCGCTCAAGCTATCGTATTACATTTTTCCCATTAGAAAATCGCCTTGCCTACGTCCATTATTCGCCCATGAACTGCATCCACCTCGTATCCGGTGGACATCCTTGGGACGTCTTCATGTCACCCCCAAGGCCCTGCTGAGGGTCAGTCTCAAAGCAGGGAATGGCAGTAAACTCGCCCAGTTCCTGCGGGAAGTTGGAGACAAAGTGGTCGAATCCCAAAGGCGGCATTTGGGAGAACGCATGGGGCGCAGAAAAGTCCGAAGAGCCTGCAAGATCCGTGCTGGCGACATCGCCCTCCATGGCGTCGTTGCCTGCCTCCGTGCCGGTCATCGGAGTGACAGGTACAGGAGGGATCCCTGTTCCAGGCCGCGCCGGAGTGTACTGTTCAGGGAACGTGACCGTGGTCCCTGGGGAGATCGGTCCGGTCTTCCATAGCATCTCCCAGTTCTTGAAGCGATCGTAGGCGGACTCGACGACACCGGCATTTCTTTGAGCCTGTGTTTCGCTCCACTCTTCAAGACGGCGAATGGCTCGCTCGAGTGCCTCGATCACGCTGACGGCGGACCTGGCTGAGCCTACTCCCATCGACATGATTTTGATCAGGGCCATGCCTTTTTCTAGCGCTTCGCGCAGCCGCTCTGTCCGCTTGGTCAAGCTCTGGGCTAGGATGACCAGCAGTGCGGCGCGACAGGAGCTGAATTCGGTAAACGACGCTCGAGCAAGACCGGTTTCATCACGGAGCAGCCGACAGAGATCAATGATCTCGAGTGCTGCCTCAACGCAGTCAGTGACGAGCGTTGACCAGTTTTTCGAGAGTCCGGATGTCGTCTTGAACGGTGGGCCTTGAAATCCAACTGGGTTGGTGGACTTCATGTTGCTGAATAGGAATGGTCGCCCAATGAAGATTCTCGTTAAGCAGTAGTCAAGTTTCAAGTGTACATTCGAACGGAATAGGGGCCCGGAAGGGTTCAGGTCTCGACAATCGGTCTCCTCTGGTAAAGTAGCCCACCAGTCCAGCAGACTTTTTCTCAGACTGAGTAACCGCTCAAGGCAATCCAGCTGTTGACCTTTTCGAGATTTCCGCAACACGGATCTGCTAATGTTAGCGCTCGTCTGATCGCTCAGGAATTAGTCATACGCACATCTCGTTTGATACTTCACCCAGTTTCAGAGTCAACTTGATCAATGTCACCATGTTCGTGTGGTTGGACACTTGCCCCGTGGGCATCAGACCGGGAAAATCGACAGGCATCGCGGCGTCAACATCTGCATCAGATAAAGAAACCGGCCTTCCGTGGAGGATACTAACGCGCCTGTTTTGATGAGCATATTGTGGCTAACCTGATGAAGGGAAATGACCTACTTCTCTATGGTGTACGCCGTCCAAAAGACGCGGTTGCGGACCTCGATCATCCGCGGAGAGAGCCCCTCGCCCTGATACTTCCGATGCATACCATTCTGAATAGCCATCTTTAGTGCTAGACCAAAGTACGTATAGCAGAGTCCAGATGTGTCGAGAGGTAGCAGATATGTCCCTATCAGCAGGCAGGCCTGCACACTTCGAACCGAGGCAGTGGCGATGATATCAGGAAGCAATTTCGACGCAAACTGGTAAAAGGTGAGCCCAACCTCATCTTCCGAGAAATCGTGGTCATAGTTAAACGATGAGTCCGCCGATAGTCGATTGACAGGAGTGGCAGACTCCATGTGAGCAAACTGAGTGCCAACCGCCAGGACCATGAGAATGGAGCAGACTGAGCCAGCATCGTCGGACGAAAGGCTCGATGGGTTCGTATAACATGTGTGCATTTTTTCGAGTAGCCAGTCCTCTTCCACGTAGAAATTATTTGTCTGGGCGTACTTGAAGAAGATTTGAACCAGAAAATCTGCCACATAACGAGGCGGCAGACAGGTGATGGCTGCCGAGACCATGGAAGAGCCTGACTGCAGCTGAGTCGCCCGCCATCTCTCCTCAAATGGTTCCGCTTCGGTAGATGCCTGAACGATCAGCAAAGTGTGACCGTAGGCATCGTCGATACATACCTCTGGTGCCGCAGCTTTCATCCATTCATCAATTTTCTTCCGAATCTTCATCGAGAAATTCAGATATGAAAACTCTCCCGAGTATTCTATGCAACGATCAGTCAACGCTCTAAGCATACCCCGAGGGAGCTCTATACATACGTGTCGTATTATCAGGCAAAGCCTTGATCATAAAATCCTCATCTTCAATAGCAAGATCCTCAAGGTCCTCGCCCTCAACGCGGGTCGAGGGAACATCAGACTCCGACCCGCGATGCTTACTCTTCAGCTCCTCAGCCGCCTTTCGCAACGACGGAATGTCAAAGGAGATGTTGGGCACATAGTACTCTAGAATGCGCTCCATGAGTCGGATCCGCTCCCCCTCAGCAATATCGTGACGGCTGAGGCCAGCGGTGCGCTCCAGAAGGCTGACGTACATGATTAGTTTGCGGACTTCAACAAAAAGATTGTAATGTCAAGGATAAAAATCAAACTTACGAGACCGACGATGAGCGAGCAAGTTTCTCTGCATGATCGGGGTGAGTAAAGACACACTGTCGCCGATAGCGCAGACACCGCCGACAGGGGACGCCTCCCTCGCACTTCTCCTTGACTCGACGACAACCATCGCATCTGCGAAAGTCAATTATCGGTAATGTCGCAAAATGCAGTAACGAAAGAAATGTAGCACTGTAGGGGTCATAAAAGACTGAACTTACGCTCTCACAGCTCTTTTGCGGTTTTCCTCCGAAACGCGGGGACGTTTTGGATTCCCCAGAGATGCCGGGGTAGAAACATCCATGACAGTCTTGCAGTTATGAAATCAAGGAGGATGATGGATGAGCATTGTCTTTCGCCCAGGAATGATACGAATGAAGGGCAGATCTCACTTTACTTCCACCTGTCCAAGTGATGTCGAACCGAGTGCTTAGATGGGGGGAAAAGCCGATCCGCCGGGGCGGTGTCTGCTAGTTTTCTGCGGCAGTGGGGAAATTATTAAGGTCTTGTGCTCCCGGCTGATAGAGACGTAGATAACCCGATAAGTAAATGGGCAATTCCCCGCAGATCAACATAGATTTGCATCAGTACGAAGGTATAACTCTGTACAGAATTCAGACTCATCATTATTACGGTCATGGTCGTGTTGGAGTACCTCTCTATTTATATGCTTTAACACAGCAATGACTGTTCGAGGGATTGCATTGTCGCCTGATTTATGCCTCAGGCATAGCTTCTCTATATATACTGGAGTAACTGGACTATACAACTTTATGCTGCTACTCATCCACATCCAGTCAGAAGAAAACGCAAGTCAAAGACCATCAGAAACCATCCACATTCATCCCCAGTCCCTGCTCGACACCAATATCCAACAGCTTCTTCCCAATCACCAAATCCATGATCCCCATCCCCACGCACTTGAAAACCACATTACACCCCTCCGGCACCACAACCGGCTGCGACTTGCCCAACTCCCCAAACAACTCCCCAATCTCAATCAACTGCTCCCCTGGTACCTGTGCCTTGATCAGCTCCCCAGATTCCTCCAGACAAGCCTCCCGAGAATCAACGTAGATCTGTCCACCACCCGAGAGCACCGTCTCGGAGTCAACCTCACACATATGAGGCTTGTACGACCCAATCAGCGAAATAAACCGCTGCTTAGGCCCAGACGTAGACGAAAGATACCCATATGGAAAGTTCGGCTCCGTAGACGGCGTACAGCTAAAAATGACATCGCACGAGGCGACCTCCGCGCGCAGCCGCGCCTCATACTCCGCATCATCAGACCCCTCTCTAGCCAGCGTAGCGAACACGACCTCCGGATGAGAAGCTCTCAGCTCCGCGATAACCTCCCTCTCCAGCTCCTCCAGCCGCCTGCGACCCCGGTTAATGAAGGTGATTCGCTGCACCAGGCTTGGGACAAGCAGCAGCGCCAGCCGAGCGTGCCACTCTGCTTGGCGTCCCGAGCCGAAAATCAAGATGTGTTTCTTAGCGATAGAAGTGCAGCGCGTAAACAGCGTCATGATTGCGAGGGCTGTGCGAAAGGCTGTGATTTCTGCGGCGCTGAGGAGGCCGAGGAGCCGGCCCTCTGGCGAGAAGATGTTGATCACGCCGATGATGCCTTCGCGCTGGGAGGCTGTGACGATCTTGATGCCTGTGCTGGCTGTGTTGGAGACGGGCATGAAGAGCGATAGGTTCTGGTCTTTGGTGGTGATGGTGGTGCGGAGAGGTTGGTGGATGAAACGCTCCCCTTCTGGTTTTGTGGTCTCTGATGAGACGGTTATCAGGGCTTCGCTCAGAGCGTCGAGTAAGATGTGGCATTGTTGTGGAGTTAGGTTTCTCAGAATGCGAGAGACGTCTGGTTCGGAGAGAAGATGCATCTTGGAGGAACCACGAAGTGGGTGTCTGGGCCTCGAGATGAAATAATGTATTCTGTAACCGCAGGAAGCTGTGTTTTCTCGTTAATATGAAGTCACTTGTACTTATAGACCCTTCTTTATAGAGTCACAGAATGACTGCCCCGTCCCACTGATATCATACGGCGATGTCGGAGGTGGAGTTATTGTTTAGCTGCAAGTTCACATAGTGGCCGGTCCTAACCGAGTATGTATCTAACCAATCTTTAAATGGGATATTGATTCTCAACGTGGTCCATTTATTATATTACGGGTACATCCAACCCCGGTCTTTCTCAAACGATCAAGAAACATCCATAGAGGTAAGATTGCAGACCAAGTCTAATAAACCATGAAAAATGCCAAGGCCGTCTATATCAACAACAATGAATTATCCACTTGCAAGCTTACAATTTTAGCAAGTATAGGAACCAGTCTGTATCAATATCCCGCCACGGGCTCTTCAGGAGTATATTTCGCACAGTGGTCCGGTGTTGGTCCTGTTGCTCAGGACTTTTCTCACTGCTCTCATACCAGTCTTTTGCTCGACGCAGGTGTTTTTCGGCGAGAACGGCCAACGCCAGTCGGTACAGTAGGGCCTGGATGTCCCGTGGTGGTGAGTGGCCAGTCTGTTGAAGCATCATTACCGACGTGCCCCAATCTTCCGAGGCGATAGCCTGCATCCACGATTGCCACCAGGTAAACCGCCAGGGGAAGATCGTGTCTAATCCATTGTCCACGTGGAGGATCATTTTTGCAAGCTTGGATCCCAGCCAGGGGTTGTTTCGAATAGCCACATATATGGGAAAATTCCCGGCCGCATCGGGGATCAATGGATTTGCTCCGCGACTGAGAAGGAATGCCAGCACCGTGTAGACGCCGTCTACAAGCTGCCTTTTCTCCAATAGCAGCATCAGAGGTGATTGCTGAGCCGTGTTGAGGTGATTGACATCGGCTCCCCTTTCCACCACGATCTGGAGTAATTCGTAAATTGAAGGATCATAGTACCAAGCACCCAGGAATCTAATAAGCTGATGGACACATGTCTCGCCTATGCTGTTGACTCTTGCGACATCTAATTTCTCACATATCAAGGTGGCAAGCCGGGTGTCACATTTCTGGGAGGTAGAGCGAGTCTTATAGCAATAGTGCAAGAAGTATGTCAGTAGACGCTGAGAGTTCGGTCCAATCGTTACATCCGGGTCAGCACCATTGCCTAGAAAGCTCCTGAACAATGCGTTGAGGTGACTGTTAGCGTCAGCCCAAGCATTGTAAGAATTTGCGAGGAAGAGCTTAAACAGAGATGTTAGCTTCTCGGGTGTGAGATTGGCGGTCTTGGCCGTCAACATCTTGTCAACATGGCGTCCATGATCCCAGCTCATGCTTGGTGAGACGAGTTCCACAGCCTTTTGTATCGGAGTCACCCCAAGGTTGTTGGGGATATAAGGATTGGCCCCGGCCCCCAGCAGATGGGTCACAATGCTCCTTTGATGACCATGGTTTAAGCTTCTTGCTGAAATGGCCAGATGCAGAGGGGTATTTCCGTCCGCATTTCGATGGTCAAGCGTGAGTCGAGCAAGGTCTTGATTGACCATGGGCTCGATTTTCCCCACGCGACAGCCGAGTAGGGATTTGACAATCTTCTCGTCCTGATGGTCAGCAGTGTAATGCACTGGCAAGTTGCCGTTCCGATCCGGAACATCAATTGCTGCCCCTCGGCTCAGTAACACTTTCACCTCGTCTGCTTGTTCGTTGATGACAGCTTGATGAAGCTTCGTGTAGCCCGATTCGTCTTGTAAGTTCAAGAAGAAGTTCGCAAAAGTCTGGTCAATCATAGCCAGGGGCTCTCCGATCTCAGGATGGCCAGAGGCATGGGCCCCAGGACTAGTAGGGTATGCCACGATTGTGCTCGGTGCGAAGGAGACCAGGTGGTTAGCCTGCGAGTGCCTGGAAGTGGAGCCTTCTATGAGCATGTGGCCCCAAGTCGAGGACGTCTACTGGATTCTCACCTCGGACGTGCGTGATCGCTGAGCGGTGATATTGTAGTATCATCGTCATCAACGGGCATCCCTTGGTCGATTGACAATCCCCGTGGCAATGCACCAATGTTTTCAGCCCGTCTCCTAGTCTTTCTAAAGCCCCAACGCTTGAAAGAGTCCTTGTACGACCGTCTTCTGCTCTCTTGTCAGCCGCGGAATATCGACCTGAGAGGCATCCACTGTACTTACGACTTGCGAAATCCCCGTTTCTGCATCTCCAACATTACCTCGGTACAGGTCAGATCTTGCTCCAGGTAGAGCCGTCTGATATCGTCTTTGACTTCCTCCCAATCTCTTGTCATGGCTGGCAACTGTCGTCAGACTCAAGTCTCCCAAAGAAAAGGGTCACAGAACGACAACGACCAGACAAGGGCTCAAAGCTCGTGGCTAAACTGCCAAACGCCGTGCGGCGTGTGCGTTCTGAAAAGACGACTCGAAACAGGAAACAAGAGGGTAGATACCGCAGAGGACAAACATGATTGGAAAGAATAAGTGATATAACTGAACGTCTTCAGGGAGGGAGCAGCCGATTTAAATGGGAAATCCCATGGCCTTATTCTGTGCATTCAGGCCCTCGCCCAACAACACATTGACCTAGTTAATAATGAAGGGCGCTTCTTTCGAAGGGCGCTTCTTTCGAAGGGCAGCACAGCCTGATGTCTGCATCATCCTCCCCAGTACTCTCGAATTCTGTTCTCATCTTCCTGGTGAAGGCCAATTGGCAGTAGGGTTTGAGCTTTGTCTTTAAATTTAATCAAATTAATCAACGTTCGGCTTCCAGATAGTGTTCCCCGCGATGCAAAAGTACTGTGCGGTAAATCGACAAAGGGCAGGTTTCCAAAACGATGGAATAAGGCGTCAACTGTCGATGGCGGCAAGTCAGATGAATAGTCTTTTTTTTTGGGAGCCGAACAGAGGTACCCTGCAGTGGTCAGCTGTGGGTCTTTTGAATAATAATAATAATAATTCCTGGAGAACAGGGGTCAGAGTCTAGAAGCCCAGTTGAGGCAGAAGACAGAAGTACCATACTCTAGCCGCGTCCTGTTCCATCCTAGCGGTGTAGCCCGTGCGAGTGTATCAGGCTGTGAGAAAAATTGAGAGAAAGTACGTACCGACAAGGGTGGAAAATGGCAGTCTCTGATGGGTAAAGAGGAGGAAGTCAGCATTGCGTTGGCAAACACGATGGTGGACATGGGTCTCTCCCAGAGTTCAGAAGGGCAACTCCTAAAAGGCAAAAATACCTTGCCCTCCAGGTCTGTACTTCTGTCATTCGCATATCCTTTCTATTATTTTCTTTTTTCAGTTTTATTTCCTTGATTCTTCCCTGGTCATCATGCACCAAAACGCGCTTGACGTGTTGCTGGGATCTTTGCTAAGATGAGTTGCCCTAATGAACGAGAAAAGGTACCATCGTCAGCGTTTCGTTTACGACCGGAGAGTGCAGAAAGTGATCCCTTTTCTTTCTTTCTAAAAAGTCGTTATCATTAATCGATGAAACAAGCTAAGATTAAACCACTAACGCCATCTAAATGCATTTTCGCCAGCACGACATCACAGGATCACCCGAAAGAAACAGCATGCAAGAGAAATTGCAGCCAACCGCAGCATGGTATCAGAAGTACGAAAAGAAAACTCAACAGGATGACGATCAATTGCTCGGACGGAAAGCCTGGCGGGCTCTGCGCTTGAGTTCAGCAAACATGGCCTCCTGCGACTGCTTGGTGCGCCCGACGGCCTCGGTGTTCTCGACAGCACGTCTGAGCAAGAATCCCATGCATTCCTTGACGGATCCCCAGGTGAGAAGCTTGTACACATTAGGCGATTCCACGAACGAGTTCTTGCCAGTGGGCTCGGAGCTCTGGAAGCCTTCCAGCAGCTCACAGCTGACTTCGTCCGCCATACCCTGGAGCTGAGCGTACGAGAGATCCACGCCCTTGTCCTCACCCTTGCTTGCCTGCTGGAGACGCAGCGCGTGTGCCTTGCGGACAGAATCACGGTTGTGTGTGGCGATGATAACGTTAACGGGGGGCAGCTCGGTCTGGTGTTCCTCGGACGCGGGCTTGAGCATGGAGTTGTACCGTCTGGTAAGGAGGGCTTCAACAATGCCGTCGTAGCAAGCGTCAGTTTCCTCTTTCTTCGACCAGATCAAATGGCGAGGCTCGGTCTTGAGATAGGCTCCACGGACCAGCTTCACACCGAGGGTATAACCTTCCTGGCGAGCGATCTCCAAGTGGTTGGCGAGAGTGGTGGGGGTGGAACACAAATAGGCCTGGTAAGTGTTGTAGAAGATGGCACGACCAGGTGTCTGCGAATTGCAGTACTTCTGATACTTCATGGTCCAGTTCTCGATTCCGGGCTGCACTGCCTGCTCCTCGGCATCGACGAGCAAACGAACGTTACGGGAAATAGCCAAGTCACAAACTCGCTGAATAGCTTCGTCCATGAACGGAGAGGGGGCGGCCTTCTTCTGCAAGAGGTCCAACGCCTGGACACCCATACCAGTGAATCTATGACAGTCAGTTGATGGGCTCAAATTATTCTAGAAGAGACTCAAGAGGAAAACATACTTCAGAGCGACGAAATCGCCTTCCTGTGCCATGTCCACGGTCTGCAGAGTTCCGTCCAACCACATCTGAACCTCTTCGCGAGCAGCCTTTTCATCACGAGGGCTGACGTCGCTCTCACCAACCAAGACCTCCTTGGCGTAACCCAAAAGGACGCCTCGGTAGCCGAGATTCTTGATAGCGCGAATGGACTGCTGAACTTCCAGCTTGTTTTCTCCCGCGTTGAACTGCTTGTAGATCGTGTGCTTGACGAGCATGTTCAGCAGAGGGTTTTTGGCGACGTCGAGAAGAGATGTTTTGGGATGCGCCAACACTGAAAGGGTATAGATGCATGGCTTCAGTAGAAGTGAGGATGAAGAAACAGAGAGGATCATCAAGGACCGCAGGACAGAGGAGAGAGGCAGTTTCGCGAGCGGCGAGGTTGCCTCCTTCTTGGGGGATGGAGGAGCTTGATGCAACAGGCTAGTAGCCGGTGTCGCTGCGATGGATGATTTCGCATTGCTCGTGCCGCTGACGTATCGGGGAGTAGGATAAGTCGTGGGCATGCAAGACAGAGCCCGCAAAGGACGGCGGGATGCCTTCATTGTTGTGGTTGATAAGGTGGCGGGCCTTGAGCAATAAACTCTAGGATGAGCGACGAGTATGCTGAGGTCTTGATGTGATGAGAATCAAGTAGTTGGAATAAGGATGAGGAGGTCGATGAGTTTAGTAGTGGTGATATTGAGGAAATAATAGATAAGTTATTATCCTTGAAGACACTAAACTACTTGGTGCTGAAAGAAGTGATAGTACAGCCGGTGGAAACCGCTTGAAAGCCGGGACGGTCAGAAATATTATTCCTTTGGAAAAAGGTCATGCAGAGTGGCGCCGTCTGCCAGCGGCAGTGATACAAGATTGAAATATCTTGGATCCACCCATAGAACAGGATCGACCGCTAGTCCTGTATGCCCTGGATTGAGGTACCACTACGATGGAATGACGATTAAGTTTTCCTCTTTGATATTGACTGTTCTACTATAGGATATGATAACCATAGAGAGAGACGACTTAAGCATGTGTAAGTCTGTATTTGGGACAAGCAGCAAGCCTCAGTTTGTGTCAGTGGCCAATGTCGACAAGCTGACATCAAGCAGTCAAGACTCGATTCCAATCTGGGAATGATAGTCAATCTTAGGACAACCGGTTCGCGGGCCGGCCACTGTTTCTCCACATCAAACAGGCTGCTTGACCGGGCCGGTCACTTTTGCTGGAAGTGAACGAACGCGTGACCGTGGGCAGGTGACCTCAGACTCCCATTAATCTAGCTTGACTAGGGTAAGGTAATATAACTAACCTTATGATCACTTTGTGCAGGCTTGCAGCTCAGGTTACACAATAATCGAGTCGCCTGCCATCTTTCTCCGTCAGTCGCGTGACTTGAGGAATAACTGGAACATGCCGATAATAAGGTCGAAGGCCGATGTTAACCGGGTCATATTCCTTGATGCCTGGTATTTAAGGCAAACACAGCTTCCACTAGAACATTTGATCACGTGCCTCATTTCAGCCAATGAGCATAGTAGGATATAGATACTGACGAGTCAAGCTTTTCTATGTAGACAAAAATGATTTTCGACTGGAAAATTGTGCAGACCTTTGAAGACCGAGAAATAGCCGCCAGTTCTCATTATTAACAGCTTCACCATTGGTGGGTATGTCCCAGATTCTGGCCGTTCGAGGCTTCCAGGCTTTCCTGCTTCTCCATTCTCTACATAGAAAACACGAGATTTTCCAGAGAGGATCATGTCCATTCTGACATCTAGGCTCGAAAGAATACTTCTTCCTTCTGCGCCAATATTTTAACGTTGATTGATCATCTCGGGTTCTTAGCCATGGCAGCCACAGTGTCACGGACCTTGAGCCGTCAACCCCACAATTTTCGTTTATTGTCTTTCCAGGCCAATAATGCTTGCTTCTGGAAGCCTCATCCGAACACTCATAAGAGAAAATTGTAATCGTATCATTTCGTTTAAAACACTACCAGCCACCAATTTGTCCTTTTCCTGCAGGCAGCCCTCATACCTGTCTTTGCTTTGCGTGACTTCGGCATGAGCCCTTCCCCCTCGGATGAATATGACTCCGGGGCTCCAAAGGGATTGAGGTCGCACAATGGACTCAGCGCAGACGCGCAACGAGGCTTCTCGTCAAGACAGCTTCAGCTGATTGCTATAGTGGTTGCATTGGCACAGGCCTCTTTGTTGGGTCGGGAGCGACTCTCAATGGTTGGTCCTGGGGAGAGTCTGGTGGTAGCTGGCATGATTCATTTAATGGATTTTGTAGTATCTCTCTATATGTTATCGAGGTAAACAGACTGTTCCGACACAATTCGTGACTCCATACGGTATCCGTGTCAGGCACACCCACACCGTAATCGTCAACCACAGCGTAATCGTTATGTACCTTTTATATGGTAATGCCATATAAAAGGTACATACTCCCTAAGTCTAATATCAAGACTATTTACTAGGGGCGACTATATTTTAGATAGTAATATTAAAACTTTCAGAGGAAACATCTTATAAGTAAAGGTCATTTAGAAGATTTATTAAAAAAATTTAGAGAAATCAGAATGTATAAAATTTCCCTTAGAAAACCCTTGCTTAGGGAAAAGGATAAAGGCAGTTTATTTTATCTTACCACTTATAATTTTCCTTTTTAATAATAAAGATAGTAATAAAAGATGGACATTCATATATCTAATTAATAATCTACTTTAAAAACTAAATGTGTATATGCCTAGATTGAAAAATCTATGTGTACTGTTCATATGGTAATGCCATATAAAAGGTACATGACGATTACGCTGTGGTTGACGATTATGGGGTGCTGCTAAGACACAGATAGTTTACAACTACAAAGTAGAGCACCCCACCTCCGCAATGCGGAGAAGTTGCCGGAGGTGTCACCGTATCGATATATCAATTAGTTAATAAGAGAATTATATAATCTAAATGTATCAAATCTCTGCAGAATGGATAACATAGATATGATCTATTTGATATCTTCTAGAAAATATCTATCTATAGGGTAATGGAAATCTCTCGGCTGCCCGTACCGGGCACATATAAAAGTATGATCCGGCCCGGTTTAGACGTGTCCCACCCGGAATGCATACCGGACCATACGGTTACACCGTACCTACAGCCAGCCGGCAGCGATTCCTCAGGCAGAAACAGTTGGTATTACCATTACCGTCACCGATCAGCTTCCACGCCACCGGTGATTAAGCAGCACTTGGTGAGGGGAACGGAGCGAAGAATTTGGAGAATGGACCCATGTCACTGTAATGTATGGTAAGCATGCTGACTGATCGTTTTCTTCATCTCTGACTGGCTCATTCCACCGACCTTAGCCGGTCCCTCGCTTTAAAGGTACAGGAGCTTTCCCCGCGCAGCCTTTCGACTCTTTTCTTTTGCTTCATTTTCCATCTTTCCGTTACCCTTTTCTGCTTGTGATTTTTCTTGGTCTCATTGCTGGCAGTATCAAGAATCTTCAAAATGCAGTCCTCATTGCTTCCCCGCGTGCGAGCGCAACAATTCGCAAAATGCCGTTCTCTTACTAGCAGCTTTGTTCGTCCTAGTAGGGCGATGGGCACGTATGCTACTTTCAAGGTGCCTCGCATCGACAATGAACCTAACGTGAGTTTTGCGACTCTTTTGCACTCGAGAAATCGATTCTAACGGCAATAGAAACACTATGCCCCTGGTTCGCCTGATCGCAAAGCTCTGGAAGATGCCCTGGCCAAGGCCAAACAGTCTGCTCCTATTAACGTACCGCTTGTGATTGCGGGCAAGGAGGTTGGTTTCCTCAAGTGAACACTTATACTAATCATGAGACTGACAATTCCCAGATTAAGAGTTCGCAAACCTTCACACAGTCCGACCCTGCCTCTCGTGCCCCGGTGGCCACCTACTCCAACGCCACCGCCTCCGATGTTCAGGCGGCTATTGACGCTGCGCTGGAGGCTCGCAAGTCGTGGGCCGCTACATCGTTCGCAGACCGTGCGAGCGTCTTCCTCAAGGCTGCCGATCTGATTTCAACCAAGTACCGCTATGACATTATGGCCTTGACCATGCACGGACAGGGCAAGAACGCCTGGCAGGCGGAGATTGATGCTGCCGCTGAGCTGTGCGATTTCTTCCGGTTCGGCGTCAAGTATGCTGAGGACATGTACGCTCAGCAGCCTGTTCATCACGCTCCTGGAGTCTGGAAGTAAGTTACTTTCCATAAGCGATCAAGAATGGCAGTGACTAACTAGCGCAGCCGCGTTGAATACCGTCCCCTTGAAGGTTTCGTCTACGCCATCAGCCCCTTCAACTTCACTGCCATCGGTGGTAATCTGGCTGGAGCCCCTGCTCTGATGGGCAACGTCGTCGTCTGGAAGCCGTCACCCGCTGCCATTGCGTCCAACTGGCTGGTTCACCAGATTCTCTTGGAGGCCGGTCTGCCCAAGAACGTCATCCAGTTTGTGCCTGGCGATGCCGAAGAAGTCACCAATACCGTTCTCAACCACCGCGAATTCGCTGCCCTCCATTTCACCGGAAGCACTGCCGTGTTCCGTTCCCTGTATGGAAAGATCGCTCAGGGTGTCGCCGAGGGCAAATACCGCAGCTACCCTCGCATCGTCGGCGAAACCGGTGGCAAGAACTTCCACCTCATCCACAAGTCTGCGGACGTCCGCAACGCCGCCGTGCAGACCGTCCGTGGAGCCTTTGAGTTCCAGGGACAGAAGTGCAGCGCCACCTCCCGCGCGTACGTCGCATCCTCCATCGCCGATCAATTCCTGGAGCAGGTTGTGTCCGAAACCAAGCAGCTCAAGATCGGCGAGCCTTCCGACTTTACCAACTTCTGCGGCCCCGTCATCCACGAGGCCTCGTTCAACAAGCTGGCCCAGGTCATCGAGGACGCTAAGAACGACTCCGAACTTGAGCTCCTTGTTGGCGGCACGTACGACTCCTCCAAGGGCTGGTACATTCAGCCCACCGTCTACCACACCTCGAACCCCGACCACCCTCTCCTCTCCCGCGAGCTCTTCGGCCCCATCCTGGTCGTGCACACCTACAACGACGCCACTGAGGCCGACTTCTCCAAGATCTGCGAGAAGATTGACCAGACCGGCGAGTACGGTCTCACCGGCTCCGTTTTCGCGCAGGACCGCGAGGCCGTCCGTGTCGCGGAGGATGCTCTCCGCAGCACCGCGGGCAACTTCTACATCAACTGCAAGAGCACCGGTGCCGTTGTTGGCCAGCAGCCCTTCGGCGGTGCTCGTGCAAGCGGAACCAACGATAAGGCCGGCAGCGGAAACTTGCTCTCGCGGTTCGTCAGTCTGCGCTCGATCAAGGAGGAATTCGTTCCTTCTTACAAGGTCGAATACCCCAGCAATGCGTAAGATGAGCTTGACATGTACTTACGAGGGATCGGATTCGGTTCGGTGATTATTATTCCCCATATGTTGATGCATTTTACTTTTTATTTCTTTTGATTTCGCTGCATGACTGGCGTTTCGCATTACGGATGCATGAACTAAAATTTGAGTTTCTTGACACCTGAATGGATATATTCATATTTTTACTAGAATGAGTCTATGATTGCATTCAATGACAAAATCCTTAACTATTTATCATCTGAGCAATTCTTCAAGAGCTCCTGCATACTCTCCATCGCATTCTTCGCGTACGGGATCATATCGTACTTCTTCCCCTTCCCCTGATTCCCCCCGTCAAAGATCTCCATTGAAAACCACCCCCGGAACCCGGTCTTGAGCACCGCCCGCGCCACCTCCTCAATGGGCAGGTACCCGCCGTCATACGGCATAGGCCGGAAATCATGGCTCCAGCGCCCCCGCGGCCGAAGCCCATTGATCTCCTTATCCTCGATCGGCCGGGTGGGCTTATACGCGTCTGAAATCTGCAGCAGATAGATCTTCTCCGGCGGGATAGATTTCGCCAGCTCGTCCATGCTCGCCGCGAAGCGCCGGTTCAGCTCGTCGAGGTCCATGTCGTCTATCCGGCCGGAGACGGTCCGGGGATCGCCCCACTCGGACCCTGCGGTCTGGAAGGTATCCAGGCACAGGCCGATATTGGGGCGGTCGACTGCCTTGACGATCTCCCAGACGTCTTTCCAGGTGGGAGCATGGGTGGACCAGCACCAGTTCTCGTAGGCGAGGCGCATGTTACGTTTCGCGAGCAGGTCGGCCAGTTCGCGCAGGTCGGAGACGATCTGGTTGCGGTCCGTGGTAATTTTCTCGGCGGGGGCGTCTGTTGAGCCGACCTTTGGCGTTATTGTCATTAGCTTGAGTTATATGGCGGTAGGAACAGCCCCAGAACTGGAGCAGTGTAGGCATACCTGCAGCAAATCCGTCCCGACAACATTCATTATCTCGATCCATCCGTTCACTCGAGTAAAGGCATCCTGGCGTTCCAGCGACCCGCGCGGCCAGCCCTCGAAGTTCGCAAACGGCTGTAGCATCATCACCTTGAGATTATTGGCGTCGCAGAGCTTTCGGATCTCGCCAGCTACAGAGATGATCTCGGCGAAGTTCTCCGAGGCGACCTGGTGGCCGAGGGTTCGTGAGCCATAGTCGATGATATCGGGGAATGATAGCTCGATGCCTGTGAAGCCGGCTTTGCTGATGGCTTCGAGCTTCCGGGGGAGGGTGTCGGCGTTGCTGCTACCGATCGAGCAGGTGGCATATGACAGAGGGATGTTGCGGAGGGATTCGTATGTGATAGTTGGGGCTGATGCGATCATGATGTTTATTAGAGTCTTGTATATGTCGTTACTATTGGAATAAGGCTGGAAATACAGTAATAGAGCCGGCCAGATGCAAATCACCAGAAGGAAATCAATACAAAAACATAAGTAAACCCATACAAATCAGGAGAGCAATGATAAGTTGATATCATGTGTTTCTGGAATCGAAGCTGTCCGAGACGATGATGTAACCATGAGATCGGATGAATTAGGGCAAAAGAACATCTGTAACAGAACATCCGGCAGCGTCGGAGTCGGTTTCCGACGCATGGACAATCCACATTCGCAGAGAAAATGACATTGTGCATTATGGACTTCCTGATATCGAATCAGACCACATAATAGACTACCTTTCTCCTCGGAGACGCACCGAAAGGCAGGATTATGACGTCTCCGCCGTGATGTAATTCCAGCGTACGTTTCTTCAGGCCGGATGCGCTGTCCGATTGCCACTGGATCTTCGTTCAATAAGAGATGTTGATCCATGTAAAGTAAGCGATCTTTCTATCTTCATTTTCTCGATGCTTGACTGGAATTTTCCAATCCCCCTTGTATAGAAAACCAGATCGACCAAGGTAGAAGTATACTGTGGACGCCGCCATGCCATCATCACAAGACCCAATTCAGAGATTCAAGCGCATCGGCATTGTCGGAGCGGGGAATATGGGCTCGATGATGACCTTTGCTTTCTCGGAGCTGGGTTGCGATGTCTCGGTATGGGATGTGGACCCAAAGAATGTCGATTCGGTAATGAAGTTCGCCAAAGATGCGCAGCATCTGAAGGGCAAGATCGACGGGTACTACAACATTGATGAGTTTACTAAGAGCCTGGAGGGCAAGGCGGAGCGGAAATTATTCATCTTTTCCATCACACATGGTCACCCGGCAGACTCCGTACTGGGGATGATCAAGCATGACTTGAAGTCCGGCGACATCATCCTCGACGGAGGAAATGAAAACTACCGACGGACAGAGAGAAGACAGAGAGAGTGCGCTGAGATTGGGGTTCACTGGATCGGAATGGGTGTCTCTGGAGGTTACCAGTCCGCTCGACACGGGCCCAGCTTGTCGCCTGGTGGAGATGCCAAAGCACTCGAGCTCGTCATGCCGCTTCTGGAGCTCTACTCCGCCAAAGATCGCAAGACAGGCAAGCCATGTGTCACACGAATTGGCCCTGCAGGCTCGGGACACTACGTCAAGATGGTTCACAACGGTATTGAAGGAGGCATGCTCTCGACACTCGCAGAGGCATGGTCCATCCTCCACAACGGGTTAGGGCTCAACTATGATGAGATTGGCGATCTCTTCTCCAAGTGGAATTCAGACGGCGAGCTCAAGAACAACTATCTCCTTCAGATCGGCGCAGATATGTTGCACAGGAAGAAGACACCTCAAGGTGACTACCACGGCGAAGGCGCTAGCAAAGATGACGGCTATGTACTTGACGACGTGCTTGACAAGGTGGTCCAAGACGATGACAACACCGAGGGAACTCCGTACTGGTCGATTATGGAGTCAGCTGAGCGTCACGTCGCGGCGCCCACTCTTGCCACAGCGCACTATCTGCGTGTGGCCAGCGGGAATCGTGAAGAGAGAGTCCGAGTCGCGAAGAAGCTTCATATCCCCAGCCCCAAGCCAATCGAGACGATCAAAGATCGCAATGCGTTCATTGAGAATTTGCGCCGAGCAGTGTACTGCTCCTTTTTGGCCTCATTCTGCCAGGGTCTCGAATTGATATCGCGCGCTTCCGAGGACGAAAAATGGGACATTGATCTCGGCAGGTGCCTTCAGATCTGGCGAGCCGGTTGCATCATCCAGTCCGAAGCCATCGCAGACCTCTTGCAGCCCGCCCTGACATCCAACAAGCGACTCAGCAATATGAAATTCGTGGACGAGGTCGCCCGAGAACTGCACAAGAATTTTGACGCCCTCAAAGAGATCGTGATTGAAGGAATCCTGTCTGATCAGTACATGCCGGCTTTGTCTGCCACGTTAGAGTACTTGAAGTATGAAGGAGGAACGATGCTACCGACCAAATTTATGGAGGCGCAGATGGACTACTTTGGCGCTCATGCGTACAACAAGCCCGGTGTGCCAGGTGAAGACCCAGGTCCAGTCAAGAAGGGTCCCCATCATTATGAATGGAAGCCAGCATAAAGTCTCCAGTTGGCGCGAGCTTTGATTTTAACCGTGTTGTTATAAATTGCATCTGTGCATATGTAGAACGAATGGAAAATGTGTTGATGCCTTTCGTCGATGAATTTGCATAAGACCGAGCTCTGTAGATGTAAATCGGCGGTCAACCATAAACTGATACAGGTCTTGCCTTGCCTTAGTGATTGATTGCCAGCACATCTCATCTGAACCAAGGGCGGATGGGTGAAGCTTGAAAAAGGAAATGGCCGATCGTCCGGGATTGATAGCCTGTTGATACCTGTTGATGCCTACTGGTGCCTACTCGTGCCTTGGTGCCTGAGATCGGCACCACGTGGGGTCGCGATAAGCGGATCGCCCAATCGGGATGACGACCCCGCCAAGGGGCAGAAGTTTTCAAGTCCGAATACCCCTCTTAGCAGTAGTAAGCTGCGTCTATATCAATCCTTCCTCGTGCTGCTTTTTATGCTTGGATTCTCTTCTCTTCGACGATACCTGTCAAACTTTACCACAAGACCACTCCGAAGAATCGAGTCTGCAAAGCAGCTAGCAAGAAGAATGGCCGTTCTCCCCAATACCTACAACGGTGAGTGCGCCAGACTATCATAGACCCGCAAGCTGAAAAGACGAATCTAATCCTTGGTGAATATAGAGCCTGTGCGTATCGCCGTTATTGGTGGTACTGGTCTGCGCGAGCTCCCCGGCTTCACACAGGTTGCCTCGTTATCGATCACCACGCCCTGGGGCAACCCCTCCTCTCCGATCACGATCCTGCACCACAACTGCTCTCACAACAACAAGACCGTTGCCGTTGCTTTCCTCAGCCGACACGGTGCTCACCACCAGATTGCACCTCATGAGGTCCCGGCGCGCGCCAACATTGCTGCTCTGCGCTCGATTGGCGTCCGCACCATCATCGCCTTCTCCGCCGTCGGAAGCTTGCGGGAGGAAATTAAGCCCCGCGATTTCGTCATTCCCGACCAGGTCATTGATCGCACCAAGGGTGTGCGCCCATGGACTTTCTTCGAGGGAGGTGTGGTCGCGCACGTTCCGTTCGGCGACCCTTTCGACGAGGGTGTCGCGAAGGTTGTGCGAGCCTGCGGTCACAGTCTGGAGGGCGAGGGTGTCGTCCTTCACGACCGAGGTACTCTGATTTGCATGGGTACGTCATTAGTTCTTCGCTGTCGTTGCTTTTGAGACACTGACTGACCGTCTTGCAATGACAGAGGGACCTCAATTCTCTACCCGCGCAGAGAGCAACCTTTACCGGTCCTGGGGCGGCAGCGTCATCAACATGTCGTGCCTGCCTGAGGCTAAGCTTGCTCGTGAGGCTGAAATCGCCTACCAGATGATCTGCATGTCCACCGACTATGACTGCTGGCACGAGTCGACAGCCGATGTCACTGTGGAGATGGTCATGAGCCACATGAAGGCCAATGCTCAGAATGCCAGACGCTTTGTCACAGCCGTCCTCGACGCTCTGGCCAGCGATGAGCACTCTGACCTCGTTCAGGCCAAGCACGTTGAGGGCTCCATCAAGTTTGGTCTCAGCACCGCCCAGGCCAACTGGAGCCCTGAGGCTCGGGAGAAGCTGGAATGGCTTTTCCCTGGTTACTGGAACTAAGCTCTCAATTTTCTTTTCTTCCTGAGACGATAGATACGATGCTTCAACACATTGGTATTATGTAGATCTACTGCCCTGGCATAGACGTTTATACTTGGTTACGAACTTATGAGGATTGAACTTTAATATCGTGGTACATATTCTTCACATTACAAATATGTATTTACTGAAAACAGTCTGGACTATTCCCAACCCATTGGAACCTCCACGCTATAACCAGCAACCATGAACGTCCATTGCATTCTAGCCTGAGAAGCGATGCATGTGCACCTATTATTAGGCCTAGCCTTACTCACTATCTCTCTGTATTAGCTACTACGCATATTTTATGCAATGATGATGATGACGGCTCGAATCGACCCCTCAATTAACAGTTTAACGGCTTAACCGGCACCGTACAGCCTACTCCACACCTCGGCCTCGTATTATTGATTAAACTGATCGGCGTTATTGGTTATGCTACTACCTGATTATCCTAATTTGGATACTATCTAGAGAGATATAAACATGCTAATAGCGGGAGGACTTGGCATTCCAATCCCCAGCAGCGGAGGGTCCAGCACGTGGGTCTTAGTTCCTGAACGCCAAGGCAGCCAAGCACTTGGGTTTCAGCCAGAGGCAAAGCTTCGTGGTCCAGCATGCTTTGGCTTCTGTTTGCTATTTGTCGCCGGTGCAATGGGCATTCCAAGTCCAGAATGACGTTTATGCAGTTGTACTCTCGAATGACGAGGTCACCTTTGATTACGATGCCGTCAACCTTGACATTACGCCCTTGGCCGCTGCTTCCTGGCCGTGCAATTGTTGGTTCCCCAAGACAGGGAATGCAAACGATCTGCAGAATTCCTCGCTATCTTAGCTCAATATGGATACTATAAAATGGCCCTCACTCAGGCTGTCTTGTCTGGTCTCCTCTGAGCAGACAATCTCTCAGAACTGGCAAAGACACCATGTGGTACTCGTTGTCTCTACTGTTGTTGACGGCCTCGACTGCCACCGCTAGCTATGCGGGCAATCTCAACTACCGCAGTCCCTCTTACAACCACCCTGAATTGGGGGTTTCGATCCGCAAGGTAGCCAAGCGGGGTGAGCCGACATCGGCCTTTGATCCTGCTAAATTGAACTTTACCCACGGTGTTGCTTCAGGTGATCCCTATGCTGAGTCGGTCATCTTGTGGACACGATGTGCCCCCAGCTTTGATGATGTCAATGACAACAGTACTACATCTGGACTGGTTCCTCTGTACAACCCAGTGCCTATCTACTCGGGCAAGCACAAGAGCCAGCCAGTCTCCAAGGCGCCCGTCTGCTTGAACTACAAGGTTTCTCGTGATGCTGGCATGAAGAAAGTTGTCTCGGAGGGTACCGCATTTACCAGCTCTGATATTGACTACACTGTCAAGGTTAGCACAAGCATATCATTCTTTGAGCGACGCTTCATGCTTACTTATGATAGGTCGAGGCAACCAAGTTGAAGCCGTTTACCACATACTATTATCAGTTCAACGTGTGCAACTCGGACAACAAGAGTCCCATTGGACGGACCAAGACTGCTCCTGCACCTAAGGATGATGTTAACAACATCAACCTGGCTGTGTACTCCTGCAGTAACTATCGTACGTCCTCGTTGCTACTTCTTGACTGTGTATCTCTTTGCTAATGAGTCCATAGCTTTTGGCTTCTTCAACGGTTATGGAAACCCTGTGAGGAAGGACTCTGTGGACTACGTTGTGCATCTGGGGTAAGACCAGAAGATTTAAGATGATTCTGGGACAATACCAGGCTGACTTGAATAGTGACTACATCTACGAATATGGAAACGGCGAATAGTATGGATCTTCCACTCCATCCATTCCATAAAGCCAGCAAACTGACCGTATTATGCAGTGGCTGGGGCAACAGTTTGGGACGCATTCCTCAACCGGACCGAACCATTTTCTCTCTCTACGATTACCGCAAGCGCTTGGCAACTTATAGAACCGATTTGGATCTTCAGTTGAGCCATCAGAACTATGCTTGGATTCCAGTTTGGGATGACCACGGTAGGTCCTCCTGCAACTTATTTGGACCTGACATCCTGACTAGAACAGAGGTTTCTGACAACACTTATCGCGACGGATCCTCCAAGCTCCACAACGATGAGGAGTCCTTCCTCACGCATGGAGGAGTGTCGGTTGATCAACGCAAGATGAACGCCGTTCGTGCCTATTTTGAATGGATGCCAATCCGGTCAGCCTCTAATAGTACTCTCTTTCTCCCGCAATAACTAACTTGCGCAGACAAGTTGAGATGGATGACAACCTTCGTATCTGGAGAAACTTTCAGCTCGGTTCTCTCGTTGACCTTATCATGCTGGACACCAGGCAGTATGATCGCTCTATCACCGACACCTACGACAATACCGACTATATCTATGAGATCGCCAACGACGCTGGTCGAACCCTGATGGGTAGTCGCCAGGAGAACTGGTTCTACCGCAATTTGATCGATTCGGCTAAGCGAGGTGCCCACTGGCGCATTATTGGTAGCCAGATTAGTATGTCCCCTTGATGTTTTGATTCCAGGATGAGGACTAACACGAGTAGTCTTCTCTCGGCTCAACCAGTCCATTGCCAACAGTGAACATCCTCTGAACGTCGACGCGTGGGATGGATATCTGGCCAACAAGAACCGCACACTCCAAACCCTCTACGACAATCAGATTGGCAACAATATCATGATTGCCGGAGACTCTCATGCAAACTGGGTGAGCGACGTGGCCTGGATCGATAACAAGCCGTACGATCCCAAGACCGGCGCCGGCGCCATTGGTGTTGAATTTGCCGGTACTGCACTCACCTCCCCCTCGCCATACGGACAGAACATTACGATTGCCGATGCCAACAAGGCCTCCAAGGCTCTTGTCACTGACAATGAAGAGCTTCACTGGTCGGAGCTCTACTACCGCGGATACTTTGAGCTCCATATCACGCCTAAGGAGGTAGAAGCCCGCTTCTTCGGTCTACCCAACATCAAGGAGCGTCACGGCGAGGAGATTTCCCTTGCCAACTTCACCGTCAAGAGCGGTGCCAATCATCTGGAACGCAACTCCAACGGCGTGGTGGGCGGAGGCACTGTGGCCAACGGATGGCTCAAGAATGGGCAGCTGGTTCCTACCAACCAGACGAATAACACTTATGGCCGGTAGGCTGAAAAAGAGTATGTAATCAAACTACTTATGCAGAATGACCTTTTTCACAATGATTTGGTGGTATGTTTCTCCGGTGATTCAGACCGTCCCTGTGGCTTGTTTCTGCACTAAAAGATTACACTTTAATGGCATGAAATATTATGAGGATGATTACTCCGTACCCTAAAAGGATTCCTGAAACCGCCGAGTCAATATGCTGCTGTCTTTGGGTGAGTGGAAAGCTTTCAACATGGCGTAACAGGCGAGATGAGCCTGTAGAACTGGCCATTCAGCAGGTGGAAGCATATAGAAACCCAATTCAACCATGTACCATCAAGTGCCCAGGAAACAGTTGAGAATTAGGATGAGTCGGCTCAAAATACTTGTCTTTGTCATAATATATATCAGCTGATTGGCAGAGATTGGGCCCTTGCTCTTACGGTATCATGATATGGCACACGTCACATATGACCAGGTAGAAAGAGACAGTTGATGCATGCTCAAAGAATAACGGATCATGCTCTCTTTTCCTTACGAAGCCGTGATCAACACGGAGCCCCTGAATATCTTACTCAAATCCCCCATCTCCACGTCAGACGGCGCCAACGCGGGGAAATGATCGTCAGGTTCTTCTTTAACCGAGGGATCAGCACTCCGGATCAAGGTTCGTAGTACGCAACATTTACTCCACTTGTTAAAGCTGAACTCCCTGGAGTGATGGAAAAAATGGAAAAACTCACTCGAGATCTGCAAGATTGTCCTCGTGGAGAATGAGATGGAACAATGGAACACATTGCCGAGGATCGAGTCTGGCATGTGGGGTAAACAGACGGCACTGGACTGAATTTCCTGCAGCCCCATCCACTACTGCAGAACAGGAATGCAGGACGAATGGGTCTCATGATGAATCATGGCCGCGAGTCAGCCTTGCTCTTGCAGTGAAGATCGTCAACCACTAGACTATAACCGGCCTCGTTTGGAAACGGACGAACCGCGCCGTCTTGGCTACTGACGCCAGCTTGCGCAGTCGTCCAGTGAGATGCGGCAGATTGCAATACCACCATGCTTTTTATCCGGATCCCCATGCGAGAGGGCACATGCCACATTCTTCAAGGGGTGAAGAGTCAGAATTAGGCAAACACTCCGAATCGAGGGCTTGGCCCGGTACTCCGGTTGATCTGATTCTATGCACGATGACATGACTTGATGGACGAGAGGCCCTTGGCGAGCTGGCTTGCTCTGCTGCCTGCATATTCCTTCCCCGCTTTGATATGGACGGACTGGATGGTGTGATATATCTAGGACCTGCTGCTCGATTGCGCCGCGTGGCCCGATATCTGCCTCTGGTTCCGATCGCAGTCTGCAAGCGGGTTTTGATACGACAGCTCGACTACGGCTATGTGTGTGGTTAGCAACTGGGATTGACCTTGAGCAGTTGCCGAAGCATATACCGCTAAATCCGGGAGATTTCTCGCCTGCACAGCCATGCGCGTGCTTTCAGATCTGGCCTTTGTGGCTTCACTGGTGCCATTGGCACTTTCGGCTCCTACCTCTGAGTCTCGGGTTTCCGCTCAGCTGGAATCACGAGACGCTGCTGGATACTCCTCGCCGCCGTACTACCCTGCCCCTAATGGAGGATGGCTATCCAGCTGGGCAGAGGCTTACGAAAAGGCCCAGAGGGTCGTGAGAAACATGACCTTGGCCGAAAAGGTGAATCTGACCACCGGGACGGGCATCTTCATGGGCCCTTGTGTTGGCCAGACGGGGAGTGCGCTGCGATTCGGGATCCCTAACCTCTGTCTTCAAGATTCTCCTTTAGGGGTGCGTAACTCCGACCACAACACCGCATTTCCGGCCGGCATCACTGTCGGCGCGACCTTTGACAAGGACCTCATGTACGATCGCGGTGTGGAACTGGGAGAGGAGTTCCGCGGAAAGGGAATTAACGTGCTTCTTGGGCCGTCAGTCGGCCCGATAGGGCGCAAGCCGAGAGGAGGCCGCAACTGGGAAGGCTTCGGCGCGGATCCCAGTCTGCAGGCGATTGGCGGTGCGCAGACGATCAAGGGAATCCAGAGCCGGGGTGTTATCGCTACGATCAAGCACTATATCGGCAACGAGCAAGAGATGTACCGGATGAGTAACATAGGCCAAAGGGCATACTCGTCCAATATCGACGATCGGACGCTCCACGAACTCTACCTTTGGCCATTTGCAGAGGGGGTGAGAGCCGGGGTTGGCGCCGTCATGACTGCGTACAATGAGGTGAGTGTCTCCACGCGTGCTCTAGCGTCAAGCCAGCTGATGAGTTGGACGACAGGTGAACAGTTCGGCGTGCAGTCAGAACAGCAAGCTGCTCAATGAAATTCTGAAAGATGAGCTAGGGTTCCAGGGTTTCGTCATGACCGACTGGCTTGGGCAGTATGGCGGAGTCTCATCGGCCCTGGCCGGTCTGGATATGGCCATGCCCGGCGACGGTGCTATACCGCTTTTAGGCAATGCTTATTGGGGATCTGAGCTCTCGCGCTCTATTCTAAATGGCTCTGTCCCGGTTTCGCGTCTGAACGATATGGTAAGTTTTTATGTCGTGTCTGTTCGGTTCAGATGCTGATCATCATCAGGTCACTAGGATCGTGGCAACATGGTACAAGATGGGCCAGGATGGAGACTATCCGCTGCCCAACTTCTCGACCAACACTCAAGATGCGACGGGGCCTTTGTACCCAGGCGCTCTTTTCTCGCCATCTGGCGTTGTCAATCAGTATGTCAACGTGCAGGCCGATCACAACATCACTGCGAGAGCAATTGCCAGAGATGCCATCACTTTGCTAAAGAATGATGACAATATTCTCCCATTGAAGAAGAACGACTCTCTAAAGGTTTTTGGGACAGATGCCGGCCCTAACTCCGGCGGTCTCAACTCCTGCGCTGATATGGGATGCAACAAAGGGGTGTTGACCATGGGCTGGGGCAGTGGCACGTCCAGGCTTCCGTACTTGGTCACTCCACAGCAAGCCATTGCCAACATCTCGTCCAACGCTGCCTTCTATATCACCGATAATTTTCCCTCTAACGTTGCGGTAAGCTCAGGTGATATCGCCGTGGTACTCATCAGTGCCGACTCCGGAGAGAACTATATCACCGTCGAAGACAACCCAGGGGACCGGACCTCGGCGGGGCTGAACGCATGGCACAACGGCGACAAGCTCGTCAAGGATGCAGCTGCAAAGTTCTCCAAAGTCGTCGTGGTCATCCACACCGTGGGCCCTATCCTCATGGAGGAATGGATCGACCTGCCTTCTGTAAAGGCCGTCCTTGTCGCGCACCTCCCCGGACAGGAGGCCGGCTGGTCCCTGACGGACATCCTCTTTGGCGACTACAGCCCCAGCGGCCATCTCCCATACACCATCCCACGCGCCGAATCCGACTACCCCTCCAGCGTGAGTCTCCTCTCGCAGCCCATCGTCCAGATCCAGGACACCTTCACCGAGGGCCTGTACATCGACTACCGCCACTTCCTCAAAGCCAACATCACCCCGCGCTATCCTTTCGGGCACGGGCTGTCCTACACTACGTTCAGCTTCTCGCAGCCTACAGTGACCACACGCACCGCACTCGACAGCGCCTACCCGCCCACTCGCGCCCCCAAAGGCCCAACCCCAACCTACCCCACCACCATCCCCAACCCCTCTGAAGTCGCCTGGCCCAAGAACTTCGACCGCATCTGGCGCTATCTCTACCCATACCTCGACGACCCCGCCGGCGCCGCAAAGAACTCCAGCAAGACATACCCCTACCCGACAGGGTACACGACCGACCCCAAGCCGGCCCCGCGCGCCGGCGGCGCAGAAGGAGGCAACCCAGCCCTCTTCAACGTGGCTTTCGCCGTCAGCATCACGGTCACAAACACCGGCACCCGGCCCGGCCGCGCGGTCGCGCAACTCTACGTTGAACTACCCGATAGTCTGGGCGAGACGCCCTCCCGCCAGCTGCGGCAGTTCGCGAAGACGAAGACGCTAGCCCCCGGGGCCAGCGAGACCTTGACCATGGAGATCACCCGCAAGGATCTCAGTGTTTGGGATGTGGTGGTGCAGGACTGGAAGGCGCCGGTTCGGGGCGAGGGAGTGAAGATCTGGCTTGGGGAGAGTGTGTTGGATCTGCGGGCTGTGTGTGAGATTGGAGGTGCTTGCAGGGTTATATAATCTTACTTTGGTCTATATACCTTGAATCCTGCACGTCTGTTTTCATAGTACGTGCTGCATAATTTGCACAAGGCGAATTGTTATGTAATTGCTGACTAATGCACAACTATACTTTGCCTCGCCGCTTCTCCATCTCCATCTCCATTGTGGTCACTTTCTCCCCACTACGGTATTATCCATCAAGGACAACCACCGGTCGATCGATCAGTCCCTCGACCGAGTCTGTCCTGGCCGGCAACCTATTCTGAAATGTGATATACGCCCTCGTCCTAACGGATACTACCCAAAATGCAGGGCTTCAGTGAGTACTCCCCCCCTCTACACCCACCGTTATCACGCGGGGTATAACTAACAATTATGTATAGACATGGGACGGTCCGTCGCCTCCCCTAGCTACCTAACTTCCCACCGAAATTGTAACTAACTACTGGCAACAGCTACGTCCCCCCGGACCAAGAGGGCCTCACAACCGGCAACAAACTAGCCGGCAAGCACCCACTAGGCGCACGCGCACGCCATCTCCGCACAAGCGGCGCGCTCATCGTACGCTTCGAGATGCCCTTCGCGGTATGGTGCACGACATGCAAACCGCACGAGACGCTCATCGGGCAAGGGGTGCGGTTCAACGCCGAGAAAAAGAAGGTCGGGAACTACTACTCGACGCCGGTGTATAGTTTTCGGATGAAGCATGGGGCGTGCGGGGGGTGGATTGAGATTCGGACGGATCCGGCGAATACGGCGTATGTTGTTGTTGAGGGTGGGAGGAAGCGGGATACCGGGGATGCAGGCGGGATAGGAGAGATTGCGGTGGGGGAGGATAGCAAGGTGAAGGAGGATGCGTTTGCGAGACTGGAGGGGAAGGTGGAGGATAAGCGGCGGGCGGAGACGGAGAGGTCGCGGATTGAGGATTTGCAGAGGCGACAGAATAAAGACTGGGAGGATCCGTATGAGAGGTCGAGACGATTGCGGAGGACGTTCCGGGTGGAACGGAAGGCGCGCGAGGGGGTGGAAGCGAAGGCCGAGGCGCTGAGGGATAAGATGAGCTTGGGAATCGAGCTTGTGGAGGAGACGGAGGAGGATAGCCTGCGGGCGGGCATGGTGGATTTCGGGCGAGGGGATGATACAACCCAAATCATGCGTCGGCGGCCGTTGTTCGACTCGCGGAATGGGAAACGAGAGGTCGCAAATACGCTGGCTGATCGCAAGGCGCTGCTTCGCAGTGAGTTGACGGGGAATACCCGGGCAGCGGTCGATCCGTTTCTCAACCAGGATGGGAGTGCATGGCGGCCAGAGGTCAAGAGGAGAAAGACGGCATCGACGAAAGGCGGGGATATCGCTAATGATGGACCAGTCGCTGTCAAAGCCCCTATCGAGCCTGTGATATCGGTTGCACCGCCTGCGTTGGTCAACTATGCGTCTGACAGTGACTAAGTGACGACTGGATGATGATTCTTTCTGTATTTCTACGGCGTTTGCTTGCGTGATACCCGGCGGAGTTCGCCTCAGATACATGGTTTGGACTTGCTTCAGAATTGACGGATTTCACTTTTGATAAACGTAAAAGGGTATAGAACAAGAGATGAAGATTACGTATTTTGATTTGCGGTTAGTTACTTCGCCCAGGGAGCTTTGGTGGGAGCTTGACTTGGATCACCGCCAGGTGCCTGCCCGGCTGACGATGCCGCCCACGGAGCTCTGGTTGGGGCCATAGGCCCAGGAGGTAGTCGTGACGTATCAGGAAGGGTAGTAGGTGGTTCTCCGGGCGGACATCCGTCTCTCCTTGCTGCCCATGGCGCGGCGGTTCCTGCTCCAACCGGCGGGGCTGCCTGAGTACCAGTTGCCCAGGGTGCCTTGGTCCCGGACGGCGGCATCTGTCCTGCAGATGGGACTGCCGGCCCCCTAGACTGAGTCTGGGCGGTAGATGTATGAGCGGACGCCGGGGGCGGGACGGCATTGGGATCCCGATCCCAGCTGAACAGGGAGCCAAAGGGGAAGTGCTGCACTACGGGGAACTTGGATAGGACTTCCGCGTTGTACATTTTGATCATACCCTGGATAGTAAGCACTCGGTCAGTTCGAGCAAACCCAGGAGACTCACTTTGTTGATTTTCCCCCAACCAGCCTGAATGCCGGAAATGTCGTAGAGCATAGGGCTGTGTTCCCAGAATGGCCCTTTCTTGACGTCGTAAATGAAGCCAATCGCGGAGAAATACATATTCGTCAACCTTTCTCGTTCGACAATATGTGCTTTGGTGACGCCATTGGGCGATGGAGCACCTGGAAGCGAGCCTTCTTCAGGAGTTGGATCTGTTTCTGAAATGGCAGGCGCCAGTTGTGCGGATCCCAGAATGTACGGAATGAAGGAATGGTCGTCCAATCCCCAGACGCCGTGAGACCCTGCCGGTTCGAGCGTGTACCGCTTGATAATGGTTCGCACCAGCTCTAGATATCTGCGAGAAGTTAGTAATTGCAGTCGCCACCCTTGGGCCGTACCTACGGCTGTATAACCCCCAAGACGATAGCTCTCTCCTCCACCCCCGGAGTTGTCTTCGGAAACCCATTCAGCTTCCATATCCCAGCCAAGAAAGCCAGAAAGCTCAGCTCATGTCCAGTCCCATAGTCCAGCCTCTGTGGGCTCCCCCAGCTGCCTAAAAAGTACGCTTTGAGCTCCACCTCCGCCGTCACACCGTCAGGATTCGACGATCTGGCCTGCAGCAGCTCGGATGACAAACACTCCCCCAGTAGCTTTGAGGCTCGGCTCTCCACGAGCTCGTACCACCTGCGGAAACTGATATTCCCAAACCTCCGCGGACCAGTATCAGGCGGCGCCTCTTCGAGAAGTTCCTCCAGTTTTGTCAGGAGCTGCTGGAGCTGCCGTACAGGCGCGGAGAACTCGACGGCGTCTGTGTTGATCGGCCAGGATTGTACAGTGCCGTCGGCAAGTTTGACGGGGAGCATGGCCCGGTTGAGCTGCAGGAGGAAGGTCATGATATCGACGTAGGCTTTGGAGACGAGGAACTCTGATACATCTTGAGATTCGTGGATTCTCTTGCTGGGGGTGATGAAGGTGTGCCCCGCAGAGGGGTCGATGGTTGGTAGAACCCGAAGGGGGAAATTGTTTGCCATGATTATTTTAGCTATAAAATTATATCAAGAGTAATTCTGGAGGCCGGTAAAAATATGGATGAAAAAGGGAGTTTGGATGGTTGAAGGTGGTGTTGGGGGAGGACTGTATGTAGGTCGATCATATGGCGATGACGCTGATCCGCCGGACAACACTGGACCTCCGCAAAAACAGACCGATCAACTGTCAACACCGATGACATCCACCACTAACAAGCATCTCTACGCTGACTACCGGAAGTACCTTTGTAATACAATTATCCTCCCTGTGCAATTAGTTAATGGCCGTCCCTTATGAGTTCCTCGCGAAAAAGCAAACGCGATTTGACCTCGCGGACCGTGGATTTCCTCAACCGCGTCAACAGCGTCAACGACCACACCAGCGCGGACCCCCAGTCCAGAAGCAAACCACGCGTTCGGCGCTTACGATCGCAGCCTATCAACCGATTTGGTAGCAGGACGCCGCAAGTCCCACAGGGCGATGCTATTTGGGATATTCCCTCTGACTTTTCGGAGGAGGAGACACGACCAAGACGCAATGCACAGACCGAGCCCCGTTCTCTGAGACGATCCCAACGAGCTCGGAAGTCGGTTCAAGTGGAGGATACCCCGACCCGGACATCGCGGAGATTGGCGCGTGTCATTGAGGATAGGCATGAGCAAAGTAGCGAGGAGGATGATTCTGAAATGGAGGAATTGGATAAAATCATTGATAAGCAGTTAGGTGGCGCGAGGCTCATCCAGTCAGTGAACGAGAACAGAAGCGCAGACGTGAACCATGGATCTACCAGTGAGGAAAAGGGGGCACAAGAAGGTGAAAGCGACCGGGCTTCTGAGGAACCTGTGGAGTCGACCTCACCTTCGAAAAAGCTCGGAATTCAGAAATCTAAAACGACGGACGCACAGGAAGCCCAAGACGACGACCAGGAATGGGCGCCCGATACAGCAGCAAGTGAAGAGTTGGGAGAAGAAGACGACGAGAGAGGATCCGCCACTAACAGGCCGCCAGAGCCTACACATATCATCCAGACTCGGAGATTGACTCAGCAGCTGGCCTCGCCGCGAAAGACACGGAGACATACCCTTGCGGCTCCAGTAGCTGAGAAAGAGGTTGCCGAATCCTCAAGAAGGCTGAACAGAAGGTCGCTGCCGGGGCAGAATGGATTAAGAACGGGAAAGACTACTCGAGACGAGCAAGGGGATAGAACGGCAGAGCTATCAGAGGTATCTGAATCTGTGCAAGAGGAGTCTGATCCAGAAAGCTCATATGAACCGGAGGAGGAGGAAGAGGAAGAGGATGAAGCAGGGGCGATTCGACATGTACCCGACACGCAGCGGGAGGAACCGTCTATCACCGCGCGGCCAAGCAAGAGACGACGGACTGATGAGTATCAGCGCAACCCCCAAGTCGAGGTCTTACGCACACAACCAACGCCGTCGCCCGTGCATTCAAATCCATCGACTCCTGATGACCATGAGTGTCGCAGGAGCTCGCGTCATCCTTCGCAAAGTCCCGCTGTTGCCGTAAGGCCCATTAATGCAATCTCAGATGATGCACAAAACGAAGCTCTGGTGAGAAGTGTCAGAGACAATGCGGGGGATAAAGCGTGGTTTGCGGAGGCTTCCAACCTTGGACAACAAAAAGAAAACTGGGATCTTATAGTGACGGCAGCATCGGAGTTGAGAGAAAATATAGACCCCTCTCGAGCCGAGTCCTTCGGGACAATTGACAAACAATTATCTCAGCTACGTACACGATATACAAAGATCAACACGAACCTCAAATCTCAGCAGGGGCCTCTCCGAGAGAATCTGCGAGAGTGCGAAGACCTTCGCGAGGCCATCTTGGAAGAAGGGACCAGGATCCTTGACGGGGTCTACTATCTCTCTCTCAGGCAGGCAGAGTCGCATGAGCTGCTAAAACAGGCGCATCGGCTAGTTAAGCAGTTTGAAGCCCGGGTCTTTCCCACCATAATCAAAGTGATCCTTCTTTGCTTTGAAGGATACTACACCTGCCGGAAACTCTTTCCGTCGGCTTATAGACATCTTGCCGGGGCGATGAAGCTCCTTCTACGATTCTGCGACCGGATTGCCAGTCTGCGCACCGAGCGATATATACGGTGCAAGATACACAGTCGAACCATGCGCAAGCCGCTTCAAGAGTTGATCAAGGCCTTGGAAGGCAACTTGCTACAACGACGCATGAATGAGACCGACGGGGCCTCCAGAGGCGAGAAGAAGAGGGAGTGGACTGAGGATGAGAAGATTGCTCTGCTCGATGGATTGAAGCTGTTTCTGGGTGAGTTGCGGTTTCTGTTATTTTCATCACCAGTATCATCGTCAATGCTGATTCAAGCTGTGGTGGTGTCTTAGGCCAGGACCGCTACATTCGCATGGTCTGCCATTTTGGACAGAGACTGCGGCACCGGAGTCTACAGGAGCTTCAGACCAGAGCTCGAGAGATTCATGACCGGTTTGTCCCTCGAATTCAGGAGGAGCTCAGGACAGTAGGAGGGCGTCGACAGTGGCAATGGTTATTGAGTGTGAACGACGGTCAGCGTCCGATGTCTGTGGATTGATATGATTATTCTCTTGTCTTGTCTTTTTGGCTTTCGATACCCCTTTTTGTTATGTAGATATAGTTTCAACTCTCTCGGACCCATGGATCAATCCAGTCGACCGATCCACAGATTAGTTGTTTTGTTTTGATGCGGTCGGGCGCGTAGCAACAGAGGGAAGACGTTTCGACACGACCATGATGCTCTACAGAAGACAATCATACAGGAACAAATACTACTAATGATATAATTCATCAGCTGAAAGCAATCATCTCATCATCATTTACTGTATCTAGATAGACAAAGGTCCATCTGCTGATCACCGTTCGTGAGTCTCCGCCTTTTTCCCCCACTCCTCCTGCTAAAATCAAATAGTCGGCAAAAGGAAGGGAACTTTTGACTCTACTCTCTCCTACATCTGTCGTCTGGCTCTCTCTCTCATCCATTAATTGTCGCATGTCTCACTTGTCTGCTTCTCCTTTCCTGTCATAAAATTCTTTATATCCTCTTTAATCTTGCAATTCTTCTTCATTGATTCTTCTCTGGCTGTCTGTTTCTTTGTTTTGGTCGGGTTCTGTTGGCCAATCATACCCCCTACTGCCGACACCGTTCACCTCCAATTCTCTATCTACTAAGTAGAAGCTAAGGTACCTAAACGGCTTCATCCCTCCAGTTGGGCACTTGATCCCGTTTCCATCCCGCATTGGTCCGGAGAATCGTCAATCAGTGAGTTGTCATCTCCTTTCCTTTATGGCTGCCCTATAGGACCTCCGCCCGGATAGGGGGCCACACGTCCACCTCACATCGCAGCTGCCTCTACCTGCAGATCTCTTCGGGAAGCAATTCGCTAGCCGTGGTGAGGTGTCATTAGCTGATTGCTGCGTTGTCTGTCTGCAAAGCATCAATCCCTTCTGCACTGATGATCTTGCATGGATTCCCATAAATCGGTTGCTACTCTAGTATCTCTCAGAGCTAACAGACTTCACTCTAGGTGCGGTCACAGGCCTACCAACATCCATAATGGCTTCCACGGAAGAACCTGTCCCTGCTCCTGCCCCTGCGCCCGCTGATGCGCCCGCTTCGGCCGAAGTTGACGCTGAAATGGCACCCCCTGCTACTCCCGTCGACTCTACCATCCTGTCCGGCAGCGAGGGACCCGTTACAAGCCCCGATGCTTCTATCAGAGACAAGGAGAATATCAAGTCTTCGCCCGAAAAGACCACTACTACCACAAAGCGTCCGTTGTCTGGAACGGCAGCTGCCAAACGTCCGAGCACTGTTTCCGGCGCTACCAAGACCGCAGCGTCCACCGCGCGAGCTGCGGCCAACGGCAGTACGCTCAGCAAGCCCCCCACTCGTCCTACCACTTCCGGTACTGTCCGTAAACCGCTGAGCACTTCGACAACCGCCTCCCACCGGTCTCGCCCCTCGGTGAGCAGCTCCGCGGATGAGAAGACGAGGTCGGTCGCGAGCTCTGGCGACGAAAGGAGAGGAATCTCGGGCTCAGCTAAGCGCATGTCCTTGGTCGGCACTACTTCCTCCAGGGCCACACCGAAGACTACTACGTCCACTTTGGACCGTCGCTCGAGCATTGCCGGCACCACCGCATCAAGGAGCACGGCTACGCGTCCTGGTACCGCTTCATCGACTAAACCTGCCACGAAACCAACTGGCGTGTCCAGCACTTCCCGTACATCCAACAGCACGAGTACGACCGCGGCCCGACCGGCAACTCGACCCACGGCCACGACTACACGCCCTACTACGACGGCCTCGAAACGACTGAGCACCGCCATCAAGGTTTCCGATGATGAGGCGGAGAAGCTGCAGTCGCTGCAGAACAAGCTGTCCGAGAGTGAGGCTACTGTCGCCAGTCTCAAGGCAGAGCTAGAGACTGTGAATGAGAAGCTTTCTCAGCTGTCCGTATCTCAGGAGGGGGCATCCAAAGAAAACGACGATGCAGTCGCCAGCGCCCTGCGGGAGGAACACGCTGCCGAGACGGCAAAGCTGGCCGCTGAACATGCCGAGCAGCTCCATGCTCTGCAGGCTCAATTGGATGAGGCAGAGACCAAGCGCAAGGAGCTGGAAGAAAAGTCCCTGCAGGACCTGGACAATGCCGCTAAAGCAGCCGCTCAGGAAGGGGATGGCAAGACTACTGCCGCTCTTGAGGAGTTGAAGCAGTCCCACCAGTCACAGCTTGAGGCGCTGGAGAAGGAACTCGCTGAACAAAAAGCCATTGCGGCCGGTTACGCTGACCAGATTGCCGCTCTCCAGGCCCAACTCGAGTCGCAAAAGAATGGACTTGAGGAAGCCACGCAGAAGTTACAGGAGGAGAAGGCATTGGCCCTCGACAGCTTGGACCGGGAGCTCAAGGGGCGTGACCAGGTGATTGAGAACCTCAACATGGAGATGGAGAAATTGAACAGCGCCAAAGAACAGGAGGTTCGTGCGGCTGAAGAATCGGCCAAGCAATCTGTCTCCGCGCTGGAGGAGAAGGTCGCCGATCTAGAGGCCAAACTTGCCCAAGCTGAATCTGCCACGAGCCAAAGCAGTGAAGAGACTACTCTTCGGCTTGCCGAGAAGGACAAGGAGGTTACTGAGCTCAAGCAAGCCGTTGCCAAGTTGCAGGAAGAGCTTCAGGAGGCTCGCGAGGCTGCTGCCAAGGTATTGAAGGAGAAGATTGCTGAATTAGAGACCGCTCACGAGGCCTCAGTCGCCAAGCTCAAGGCTGAATACGAGGAGGCTCTGGCCTCGGCCGCCGCTGCCCATGCCCAGGAGTTGACTGTGGCGAAGCAGGTGGCTGAATCTGCCGGTTCCTTGCACTCTGAGGAGCTTCAAAAGCTGCGCGATGAATTGGATGCTGCCGAAGCCGCAGCGCAAAAAGGCAGGGAAGAAGCCATTGGTGAGCTCAACGCGGCACATCAAGCCGAGTTGAAAGCCCTTCAGGACAAGCTGAGCGCATCGGAGCAGGCGCTGGGTGAAGCCCGGCAAGCGCTGGAGGGTAGCGTCAGCTCGGCCCAGGCCGTCGCCGTCCAAGAGATCGAGTCGCTCAAGGAGAAGGTCGGCGCGTTGGAGTCGCAGCTATCCACCGGCCAGGGCGAGATCCAGTCTCTGGTGGAAGAGGTCCAGAGCAAACAGGCAGAAGCCGAAGCCTTGCACCAGAACCTCACTGATTTTGAAACCAAGCTCAGGGCCAAGGACGCCGAGAAGGATGAGCAGCTGAGGGATCTGAAAGAGAAGGCGGCTGCCTCGGAGAAGGCTCTTGAGGAGCAACTCAAGGAGGCGGTTGCCGTTGCCGAGAGACACGCACAAGCCTTGGAGGCGTTGAAGGCGGAGCACGCTGCGGCGCTCGAAAAGGCCAAGAGCGAGGCGGCTGGGTCCCATGAGAGTGCGCTGAGCGCGCTCCAGGCCAAGCATGACGAGCTGCTCGCGGCGAACCGGGATCTGGAAACGTCTCACGCTGAGAAGGTCGCAAATCTAGAGGCGGACCTGAAAACCACGTTGGAACGCCATGCGGGCGAGATCAGCTCGCAGACGGAGCTGCGCGAGAAGGAAATCGCGGATCTCCGAAAGGACTTTGAAGAGACCAAGTCCAAGCTCCTTGCGGAACTTGAGGCATCGCAGGCATCCAAGGCTGCCGAAGCTGATGCCGAGCACAGCAAGGCAATCGAACAGCTCCTCACTCTCCAGGAGGAGAAGCTGTCCAGCCTCCGGTCCGAACTCGAATCCTCCCACAAGGCCAAGCTGGACGAGCTGCAGAAGTTACATGACACCGCCCTCGCGGAGGTCCAGGAGCAGCTTGCGCAAGCCCGTGCTGCGATGCAAGACACCTCTCTGATTGATGGGCTGAGGGCGACAGTGGCCGATCTCGAGCAGAAGCTGATGGACGCGGACAAGGCCGTGGCTGCCAAGGAAGAGCTGGCAAACCAGCACAGCACCGCGCTGACCCAGCTGGAGGCGGAGAAGAAGGAGTTGGAGGCCCGCTATGTGGCGGTGACCAGCCAAGTGGACGAGTTGACCAAGTCGGCTGCCGCGTCGGAGAGCATCAAGACGGAGCTGGAGCGGGTCCTGAACCAGCTGTCTGCGTCGCAGGAGGAACTGTCGCAGCTGAAGACCAGTCACGAAGCGGTCAGCGGGGAGCTGGAGCAGTTCAAATCGCAGACGCGGACGATGGAGGAAAAGCTGTCGCAGGGCGAGAAGGACCTGAATGACCAGATCGAGCGCAACATGTCGCTGCTGGAACAACTGGGCGAGGTGGACTCGGCCATTTCGGCCAACCGCAAGCGCGTGCGTGAACTGGAGGCCGAACTGGCGGCGCTCAAGGCGGACAAGGACAGCGGCAAGGGCAACGTGGGGCTGGAGGGAAGCCGATGGGCGGCGGCGGAGGATGGGGCGAACACGAACAAGAGTGAAGAGAGTGGTCCGACAGCCGCTGCGGAAGGTGAGGACCTTGGATCATCCATAGAGGGAACGGTGGGAGACCCGTTGTTTACTCGGGGCATCCACCCGGGGTGTCCGTTCCCAGTGTTTGACGTGATACTAATGCGGTGGACCTAGATGGCAAGCATTCAGGAACAGCTTAAACATATCCGGACGGCCAACGATGACTGGTACGACGAACACCGCAGGTATGCACTCCCTCTCACTTTAGCTAGGAAGACATTGATCTAATGTTGTCTAGACTCATTGGCGAGCTCACTCAGCTATCGCGACGCACAACGCCGGACCGTCGGAGCCAGGCGTCGACGCCTCAGCTGGAACGACTGAGCAGCTTTGAGAGCCGCAGTGGGGAGCGATTGTCCTGAGTGCGGCGAGAGGACGTGGAGTGTGATTTCGGAAGGACTATTTCTTTTGTATTGATTGGTTGTATGTATGTAATACGATGCTCAGGATACCCTGTTCATACTTGATGCGAGCCGATGAAGAAGAGTCTAGTGTCTAAAATTTATCATTATTATTATTACTGTTATGATTCGCATGCGCAAGATGATTCGACGGATTGGGTATCATGATAAGCCAATGTAAGCCAATGTCCAGAGTCAAAGCCACCACCACCAAAGTTAAAGGATGCGTCAGTGAGACTCGCGCTGACGAATGCAAGTGAACCACGACCACAACCGGCGTTCTCGCAGCTGCTTCCTGGCTCGTTTCTTGTCGCTGGCCGCGTGGCGCATCTCAGCGTACAGCGACGGTGTGAGGATGTGAGGCGGCGGCGATAGCTCTAGTTCTAGTTCGGTGTCGGCTGAGGGTATAGCTCCCGGTGATGGTTCGGGTTCGGCGGGTAGTCCCAGTGCCCCCCGTTTCTCGTCAAGCGCACCTCCCTCATCCTCGGGATGTCCCTGTCCATGTCCATGTCCATGTCCACGGACAGAACCCTCGGAAATCATAGTCAGGTCCGCCTCGCCGTCCATCATCCACGTCCTGCGTTTCTGGTGGTAGAGGTGCTCGCCGGCGGACGTGAAAGCGCGACAATACGCCGCATAGGACTCGTTTAGATCGCGCTCGGCCTCGTATTCTTTGATTTTGCGATTGCGGTTGCGGCTGCGGTCATGTTCACGGCTGAGGTTAAGGTTGGACACGATTTTTTGGGCGTCATAGTCGGTGTAGTTTTCATCTGGAGTCAGAGCGTGAGTGGCGTTTAATCCCTGCTTGGAGATACGGCGGGAGAGCCAGACTGATAAGCGGCGGAGAGGGACGGATTTGCGTCTGGTGAGGGTGGTTTGGTGCTGGTGGTCGGTGTTGTAGAGGAGGAGAGAGGAGGCGGTTGAGGAGGTGATGGACGAGGTGTCTGGGAGGAGGATTTCAGGCATTTTTTGATCTGGGTTATGGGGTGCGGTGGTGGTATAGTGTAGGCATCTATATATTTGTAAATAGTCGCCTAGTAGGACTGTAGGAGACGAATGAGATGAGAATGAGAGAGTCAACGGTGAGTCAAGTCAACAATGGGAATGTATGCTGGTATTATGCTCAGTCCATGTCTAAGGTATTGATAGAGTAAGATAGTAAAGTATAATATAATATAATATAATAA